>CANDYK010000002.1:0-139304 GCA_947397855.1 Thelaira solivaga | reverse complement strand
TTGGTATGGTTGGTATGGTTGGTATGCTTGGTATGGTTGGTATGGTTGGTATGCTTGGTATGCTTTGTATGGTTGGTATGCTTGGTATGCTTGGTATGCTTGGTATGGTTGGTATGGTTGGTATGGTTGGTATGGTTGGTATGGTTGGTATGGTTGGTATGGTTGGCATGGTTGGTATGGTTGCTATGCTTGGTATGGTCTGTATGGTTGGTATGGTTGGTATGGTTGGCATGGTTGGTATGGTTGGTATGGTTGGCATGGTTGGCATGGTTGGCATGGTTGGTATGCTTGGTATGGTTGGTATGCTTGGTATGGTTGGTATGCTTGGTATAATTGGTATGGTTGGTATGGTTGGTATGGTTGGTATGGTTGGCATGGTTGGCATGGTTGGTATGGTTGCTATGCTTGGTATGGTCTGTATGGTTGGTATGGTTGGTATGGTTGGCATGGTTGGTATGGTTGGTATGGTTGGCATGGTTGGCATGGTTGGCATGGTTGGTATGCTTGGTATGGTTGGTATGCTTGGTATGCTTTGTATGGTTGGTATGCTTGGTATGCTTGGTATGGTTGGTATGGTTGGTATGGTTGGTATGGTTGGTATGGTTGGTATGGTTGGTATGGTTGGCATGGTTGGTATGGTTGCTATGCTTGGTATGGTCTGTATGGTTGGTATGGTTGGTATGGTTGGCATGGTTGGTATGGTTGGTATGGTTGGCATGGTTGGCATGGTTGGTATGCTTGGTATGGTTGGTATGCTTGGTATGGTTGGTATGCTTGGTATAATTGGTATGGTTGGTATGGTTGGTATGCTTGCTATGGTTGGTATGGTTGGTATGCTTGGTATGCTTTGTATGGTTGGTATGCTTGGTATGCTTGGTATGGTTGGTATGGTTGGTATGGTTGGTATGGTTGGTATGGTTGGTATGGTTGGTATGGTTGGTATGGTTGGCATGGTTGGTATGGTTGCTATGCTTGGTATGGTCTGTATGGTTGGTATGGTTGGTATGGTTGGCATGGTTGGTATGCTTGGTATGGTTGGTATGCTTGGTGTGGTTGGTATGCTTGGTATGGTTGGTATGCTTGGTATAATTGGTATGGTTGGTATGGTTGGTATGCTTGGTATGGTTGGTATGGTTGGTATGCTTGGTATGCTTTGTATGGTTGGTATGCTTGGTATGCTTGGTATGGTTGCTATGCTTGGTATGGTCTGTATGGTTGGTATGGTTGGCATGGTTGGAATGGTTGGTATGGTTGGTATGGTTGGTATGGTTGGCATGGTTGGTATGGTTGGTATGGTTGGTATGGTTGGCATGGTTGGTATGGTTGGTATGGTTGGTATGGTTGGTATGGTTGGTATGCTTGGTATGCTTGGTATGCTTGGTATGCTTGGTATGCTTGGTATGCTTGGTATGCTTGGTATGCTTGGTATGGTTGGTATGCTTGGTATGGTTGGTATGCTTGGTATGGTTGGTATGCTTGGTATAATTGGTATGGTTGGTATGGTTGGTATGCTTGGTATGGTTGGTATGGTTGGTATGCTTGGTATGCTTTGTATGGTTGGTATGCTTGGTATGGTTGGTATGGTTGGTATGGTTGGTATGGTTGGTATGGTTGGTATGGTTGGTATGGTTTGCATGGTTGGCATGGTTGGCATGGTTGGTATGGTTGGCATGATTGGTATGGTTGGTATGGTTGGCATGGTTGGAATGGTTGGCATGGCTGGTATGGTTGGTATGGTTGGTATGGTTGGCATGGTTGTTATGGTTGGCATGGTTGGTATGGTTGGCATGGTTGGTATGGTTGGTATGGTTGGCATGGTTGGAATGGTTGGTATGGTTGGTATGCTTGGTATTGTTGGCATGGTTGGCATGGTTGGAATGGTTGGTATGGTTGGCATGGTTGGTATGCTTGGTATGCTTGGTATGCTTGGTATGCTTGGTATGCTTGGTATGGTTGGTATGCTTGGTATGCTTGGTATGGTTGCTATGCTTGGTATGGTCTGTATGGTTGGTATGGTTATTATGGTTGGCATGGTTGGTATGGTTGGTATGGTTGGCATGGTTGGCATGGTTGGTATATTTGGTATGGTTGGTATGGTTGGTATGGTTGGTATGGTTGGCATGGTTGGTATGGTTGGTATGGTTGGTATGGTTGGCATGGTTGTTATGGTTGGCATGGTTGGTATGGTTGGCATGGTTGGTATGGTTGGTATGGTTGGCATGGTTGGAATGGTTGGTATGGTTGGTATGGTTGGCATGGTTGGTATGGTTGGTATGGTTGGTATGGTTGGCATGGTTGGTATGGTTGGTATGGTTGGTATGGTTGGTATGGTTGGTATGCTTGGTATGGTTGGTATGGTTGGTATGCTTGGTATGCTTTGTATGGTTGGTATGCTTGGTATGCTTGGTATGGTTGGTATGGTTGGTATGGTTGGTATGGTTGGTATGGTTGGTATGGTTGGTATGGTTGGTATGGTTGGTATGGTTGGTATGGTTGGTATGGTTGGTATGGTTGGTATGGTTGGTATGGTTGGTATGGTTGGTATGGTTGGTATGGTTGGCATGGTTGGTATGGTTGGTATGGTTGGTATGGTTGGTATGGTTGGTATGGTTGGTATGGTTGGTATGGTTAGTATGGTTGGCATGGTTGGAATGGTTGGTATGGTTGGCATGGTTGGCATGGTTGGAATGGTTGGTATGGTTGGTATGCTTGGTATGGTTGGTATGGTTGGTATGCTGGTATGCTTGGTATGGTTGGTATGCTTGGTATGCTTGGTATGCTTGGTATGGTTGCTATGCTTGGTATGGTCTGTATGGTTGGTATGGTTGGTATGGTTGGTATGGTTAGTATGGTTGGCATGGTTGGAATGGTTGGTATGGTTGGCATGGTTGGCATGGTTGGAATGGTTGGTATGGTTGGCATGGTTGGTATGCTTGGTATGCTTGGTATGCTTGGTATGCTTGGTATGCTTGGTATGCTTGGTATGCTGGTATGCTTGGTATGGTTGGTATGCTTGGTATGCTTGGTATGCTTGGTATGGTTGCTATGCTTGGTATGGTCTGTATGGTTGGTATGGTTGGTATGGTTGGCATGGTTGGTATGGTTGGTATGGTTGGTATGGTTGGTATGGTTGGTATGGTTAGTATGGTTGGCATGGTTGGAATGGTTGGTATGGTTGGCATGGTTGGCATGGTTGGAATGGTTGGTATGGTTGGTATGCTTGGTATGGTTGGTATGGTTGGTATGCTGGTATGCTTGGTATGGTTGGTATGCTTGGTATGCTTGGTATGCTTGGTATGGTTGCTATGCTTGGTATGCTTTGTATGGTTGGTATGCTTGGTATGGTTGGTATGGTTAGTATGGTTGGCATGGTTGGAATGGTTGGTATGGTTGGCATGGTTGGCATGGTTGGAATGGTTGGTATGGTTGGCATGGTTGGTATGCTTGGTATGCTTGGTATGCTTGGTATGCTTGGTATGCTTGGTATGCTTGGTATGCTGGTATGCTTGGTATGGTTGGTATGCTTGGTATGCTTGGTATGCTTGGTATGGTTGCTATGCTTGGTATGGTCTGTATGGTTGGTATGGTTGGTATGGTTGGCATGGTTGGTATGGTTGGTATGGTTGGCATGGTTGGCATGGTTGGCATGGTTGGCATGGTTGGTATATTTGGTATGGTTGGTATGGTTGGTATGGTTGGTATGGTTGGTATGGTTGGCATGGTTGGTATGGTTGGTATGGTTGGTATGGTTGGCATGGTTGGTATGGTTGGTATGGTTGGTATGGTTGGTATGGTTGGTATGGTTGGTATGGTTGGCATGGTTGTTATGGTTGGCATGGTTGGTATGGTTGGCATGGTTGGTATGGTTGGTATGGTTGGCATGGTTGGAATGGTTGGTATGGTTGGTATGGTTGGCATGGTTGGTATGGTTGGTATGGTTGGTATGGTTGGCATGGTTGGTATGGCTGGTATGGTTGGTATGGTTGGCATGGTTGGAATGGTTGGTATGGTTGGCATGGTTGGTATGCTTGGTATGCTTGGTATGCTTGGTATGCTTGGTATGCTTGGTATGCTTGGTATGGTTGGTATGCTTGGTATGGTTGGTATGCTTGGTATGGTTGGTATGCTTGGTATAATTGGTATGGTTGGTATGGTTGGTATGGTTGGTATGCTTGGTATGGTTGGTATGGTTGGTATGCTTGGTATGCTTTGTATGGTTGGTATGCTTGGTATGCTTGGTATGGTTGGTATGCTTGGTATGGTTGGTATGCTTGGTATAATTGGTATGGTTGGTATGGTTGGTATGGTTGGTATGCTTGGTATGGTTGGTATGGTTGGTATGCTTGGTATGCTTTGTATGGTTGGTATGCTTGGTATGCTTGGTATGGTTGGTATGGTTGGTATGGTTGGTATGGTTGGTATGGTTGGTATGGTTGGTATGGTTGGCATGGTTGGAATGGTTGGTATGGTTGGCATGGTTGGCATGGTTGGAATGGTTGGTATGGTTGGCATGGTTGGTATGCTTGGTATGCTTGGTATGCTTGGTATGCTTGGTATGCTTGGTATGCTTGGTATGGTTGGTATGCTTGGTATGCTTGGTATGGTTGCTATGCTTGGTATGGTCTGTATGGTTGGTATGGTTGGTATGGTTGGCATGGTTGGTATGGTTGGTATGGTTGGCATGGTTGGCATGGTTGGCATGGTTGGCATGGTTGGTATATTTGGTATGGTTGGTATGGTTGGTATGGTTGGTATGGTTGGTATGGTTGGTATGGTTGGTATGGTTGGCATGGTTGGTATGGTTGGTATGGTTGGTATGGTTGGCATGGTTGGTATGGTTGGTATGGTTGGTATGGTTGGTATGGTTGGTATGGTTGGCATGGTTAGTATGGTTGGCATGGTTATTATGGTTGGCATGGTTGGTATGGTTGGCATGGTTGGTATGGTTGGTATGGTTGGCATGGTTGGTATGGTTGGCATGGTTGGTATGGTTGGTATGGTTGGCATGGTTGGAATGGTTGGTATGGTTGGTATGGTTGGCATGGTTGGTATGCTTGGTATGCTTGGTATGGTTGGTATGGTTGGTATGGTTGGTATGGTTGGTATGGTTGGTATGGTTGGTATGGTTGGCATGGTTGGTATGGTTGGTATGGTTGGTATGGTTGGCATGGTTGGTATGGTTGGTATGGTTGGTATGGTTGGTATGGTTGGTATGGTTGGCATGGTTGTTATGGTTGGCATGGTTGGTATGGTTGGCATGGTTGGTATGGTTGGTATGGTTGGCATGGTTGGAATGGTTGGTATGGTTGGTATGGTTGGCATGGTTGGTATGGTTGGTATGGTTGGTATGGTTGGCATGGTTGGTATGGTTGGTATGGTTGGTATGGCTGGTATGGTTGGTATACTGGGTATGGTTTGCATGGTTGGCATGGTTGGTATGGTTGGCATGGTTGGTATGGTTGGTATGGTTGGTATGGTTGGTATGGTTGGTATGGTTGGTATGGTTGGTATGGTTGGCATGGTTGGTATGGTTGCTATGCTTGGTATGGTCTGTATGGTTGGTATGGTTGGTATGGTTGGCATGGTTGGTATGCTTGGTATGGTTGGTATGCTTGGTGTGGTTGGTATGCTTGGTATGGTTGGTATGCTTGGTATAATTGGTATGGTTGGTATGGTTGGTATGCTTGGTATGGTTGGTATGGTTGGTATGCTTGGTATGCTTTGTATGGTTGGTATGCTTGGTATGCTTGGTATGGTTGCTATGCTTGGTATGGTCTGTATGGTTGGTATGGTTGGCATGGTTGGAATGGTTGGTATGGTTGGTATGGTTGGTATGGTTGGCATGGTTGGTATGGTTGGTATGGTTGGTATGGTTGGCATGGTTGGAATGGTTGGTATGGTTGGTATGGTTGGTATGGTTGGTATGCTTGGTATGCTTGGTATGCTTGGTATGCTTGGTATGCTTGGTATGCTTGGTATGCTTGGTATGGTTGGTATGCTTGGTATGGTTGGTATGCTTGGTATGGTTGGTATGCTTGGTATAATTGGTATGGTTGGTATGGTTGGCATGCTTGGTATGGTTGGTATGGTTGGTATGCTTGGTATGCTTTGTATGGTTGGTATGCTTGGTATGCTTGGTATGGTTGGTATGGTTGGTATGGTTGGTATGGTTGGTATGGTTGGTATGGTTGGTATGGTTGGTATGGTTTGCATGGTTGGCATGGTTGGCATGGTTGGTATGGTTGGCATGATTGGTATGGTTGGTATGGTTGGCATGGTTGGAATGGTTGGCATGGCTGGTATGGTTGGTATGGTTGGTATGGTTGGTATGGTTGGTATGGTTGGCATGGTTGTTATGGTTGGCATGGTTGGTATGGTTGGCATGGTTGGTATGGTTGGTATGGTTGGCATGGTTGGAATGGTTGGTATGGTTGGTATGCTTGGTATTGTTGGCATGGTTGGCATGGTTGGAATGGTTGGTATGGTTGGCATGGTTGGTATGCTTGGTATGCTTGGTATGCTTGGTATGCTTGGTATGCTTGGTATGGTTGGTATGCTTGGTATGCTTGGTATGGTTGCTATGCTTGGTATGGTCTGTATGGTTGGTATGGTTATTATGGTTGGCATGGTTGGTATGGTTGGTATGGTTGGCATGGTTGGCATGGTTGGTATATTTGGTATGGTTGGTATGGTTGGCATGGTTGGTATGGTTGGTATGGTTGGTATGGTTGGCATGGTTGGTATGGTTGGTATGGTTGGTATGGTTGGCATGGTTGTTATGGTTGGCATGGTTGGTATGGTTGGCATGGTTGGTATGGTTGGTATGGTTGGCATGGTTGGAATGGTTGGTATGGTTGGTATGGTTGGCATGGTTGGTATGGTTGGTATGGTTGGTATGGTTGGCATGGTTGGTATGGTTGGTATGGTTGGTATGGTTGGTATGGTTGGTATGCTTGGTATGCTTGGTATGGTTGGTATGGTTGGTATGCTTGGTATGCTTTGTATGGTTGGTATGCTTGGTATGCTTGGTATGGTTGGTATGGTTGGTATGGTTGGTATGGTTGGTATGGTTGGTATGGTTGGTATGGTTGGTATGGTTGGTATGGTTGGTATGGTTGGTATGGTTGGTATGGTTGGTATGGTTGGTATGGTTGGTATGGTTGGTATGGTTGGTATGGTTGGCATGGTTGGAATGGTTGGTATGGTTGGCATGGTTGGCATGGTTGGAATGGTTGGTATGGTTGGCATGGTTGGTATGCTTGGTATGCTTGGTATGCTTGGTATGCTTGGTATGGTTGGTATGCTTGGTATGGTTGGTATGCTTGGTATGGTTGGTATGCTTGGTATGGTTGGTATGGTTGGTATGGTTGGTATGGTTGGTATGGTTGGTATGGTTGGTATGGTTGGTATGGTTGCTATGCTTGGTATGGTCTGTATGGTTGGTATGGTTATTATGGTTGGCATGGTTGGTATGGTTGGTATGGTTGGCATGGTTGGCATGGTTGGTATATTTGGTATGGTTGGTATGCTTGGTATGCTTGGTATGCTTGGTATGGTTGGTATGCTTGGTATGCTTGGTATGGTTGCTATGCTTGGTATGGTCTGTATGGTTGGTATGGTTATTATGGTTGGCATGGTTGGTATGGTTGGTATGGTTGGCATGGTTGGCATGGTTGGTATATTTGGTATGGTTGGTATGGTTGGCATGGTTGGTATGGTTGGTATGGTTGGTATGGTTGGCATGGTTGGTATGGTTGGTATGGTTGGTATGGTTGGCATGGTTGTTATGGTTGGCATGGTTGGTATGGTTGGCATGGTTGGTATGGTTGGTATGGTTGGTATGGTTGGTATGGTTGGTATGCTTGGTATGGTTGGTATGGTTGGTATGCTTGGTATGCTTTGTATGGTTGGTATGCTTGGTATGCTTGGTATGGTTGGTATGGTTGGTATGGTTGGTATGGTTGGTATGGTTGGTATGGTTGGTATGGTTGGTATGGTTGGTATGCTTGGTATGGTTGGTATGGTTGGTATGCTTGGTATGCTTTGTATGGTTGGTATGCTTGGTATGCTTGGTATGGTTGGTATGGTTGGTATGGTTGGTATGGTTGGTATGGTTGGTATGGTTGGTATGGTTGGTATGGTTGGTATGGTTGGTATGGTTGGCATGGTTGGAATGGTTGGTATGGTTGGCATGGTTGGCATGGTTGGAATGGTTGGTATGGTTGGCATGGTTGGTATGCTTGGTATGCTTGGTATGCTTGGTATGCTTGGTATGCTTGGTATGCTTGGTATGCTGGTATGCTTGGTATGGTTGGTATGCTTGGTATGCTTGGTATGCTTGGTATGGTTGCTATGCTTGGTATGGTCTGTATGGTTGGTATGGTTGGTATGGTTGGCATGGTTGGTATGGTTGGTATGGTTGGCATGGTTGGCATGGTTGGCATGGTTGGTATATTTGGTATGGTTGGTATGGTTGGTATGGTTGGTATGGTTGGTATGGTTGGCATGGTTGGTATGGTTGGTATGGTTGGTATGGTTGGCATGGTTGGTATGGTTGGTATGGTTGGTATGGTTGGTATGGTTGGTATGGTTGGTATGGTTGGCATGGTTGTTATGGTTGGCATGGTTGGTATGGTTGGCATGGTTGGTATGGTTGGTATGGTTGGCATGGTTGGAATGGTTGGTATGGTTGGTATGGTTGGCATGGTTGGTATGGTTGGTATGGTTGGTATGGTTGGCATGGTTGGTATGGCTGGTATGGTTGGTATGGTTGGCATGGTTGGAATGGTTGGTATGGTTGGCATGGTTGGTATGCTTGGTATGCTTGGTATGCTTGGTATGCTTGGTATGCTTGGTATGCTTGGTATGGTTGGTATGCTTGGTATGGTTGGTATGCTTGGTATGGTTGGTATGCTTGGTATAATTGGTATGGTTGGTATGGTTGGTATGGTTGGTATGCTTGGTATGGTTGGTATGGTTGGTATGCTTGGTATGCTTTGTATGGTTGGTATGCTTGGTATGCTTGGTATGGTTGGTATGCTTGGTATGGTTGGTATGCTTGGTATAATTGGTATGGTTGGTATGGTTGGTATGGTTGGTATGCTTGGTATGGTTGGTATGGTTGGTATGCTTGGTATGCTTTGTATGGTTGGTATGCTTGGTATGCTTGGTATGGTTGGTATGGTTGGTATGGTTGGTATGGTTGGTATGGTTGGTATGGTTGGTATGGTTGGCATGGTTGGAATGGTTGGTATGGTTGGCATGGTTGGCATGGTTGGAATGGTTGGTATGGTTGGCATGGTTGGTATGCTTGGTATGCTTGGTATGCTTGGTATGCTTGGTATGCTTGGTATGGTTGGTATGCTTGGTATGCTTGGTATGGTTGCTATGCTTGGTATGGTCTGTATGGTTGGTATGGTTGGTATGGTTGGCATGGTTGGTATGGTTGGTATGGTTGGCATGGTTGGCATGGTTGGCATGGTTGGCATGGTTGGTATATTTGGTATGGTTGGTATGGTTGGTATGGTTGGTATGGTTGGTATGGTTGGTATGGTTGGTATGGTTGGTATGGTTGGTATGGTTGGTATGGTTGGCATGGTTGGTATGGTTGGTATGGTTGGTATGGTTGGCATGGTTGGTATGGTTGGTATGGTTGGTATGGTTGGTATGGTTGGTATGGTTGGCATGGTTATTATGGTTGGCATGGTTGGTATGGTTGGCATGGTTGGTATGGTTGGTATGGTTGGCATGGTTGGTATGGTTGGCATGGTTGGTATGGTTGGTATGGTTGGCATGGTTGGAATGGTTGGTATGGTTGGTATGGTTGGCATGGTTGGTATGCTTGGTGTGCTTGGTATGGTTGGTATGGTTGGTATGGTTGGTATGGTTGGTATGGTTGGTATGGTTGGTATGGTTGGTATGGTTGGCATGGTTGGTATGGTTGGTATGGTTGGTATGGTTGGCATGGTTGGTATGGTTGGTATGGTTGGTATGGTTGGTATGGTTGGTATGGTTGGCATGGTTGTTATGGTTGGCATGGTTGGTATGGTTGGCATGGTTGGTATGGTTGGTATGGTTGGCATGGTTGGAATGGTTGGTATGGTTGGTATGGTTGGCATGGTTGGTATGGTTGGTATGGTTGGTATGGTTGGCATGGTTGGTATGGTTGGTATGGTTGGTATGGCTGGTATGGTTGGTATACTGGGTATGGTTTGCATGGTTGGCATGGTTGGTATGGTTGGCATGGTTGGTATGGTTGGTATGGTTGGTATGGTTGGTATGGTTGGTATGGTTGGCATGGTTGGAATGGTTGGTATGGTTGGCATGGTTGGTATGGTTGGTATGGGTTGTATGGTTGGCATGGTTGGTATGGTTGGTATGGTTGGTATGGTTGGTACGGTTGACATGGTTGGTAAGGTTGGTATGGTTGGCATGATTGGTATGGTTGGTATGCTTGGTATGCTTGGTATGCTTGGTATGGTTGGTATGGTTGGCATGGTTGGTATGGTTGGTATGGTTGGCATGGTTGGTATGGTTGGTATGGTTGGTATGGTTGGCATGGTTGGAATGGTTGGTATGGTTGGTATGGTTTGTATGGTTGGTATGGTTGGTATGGTTGGCATGGTTGTTATGGTTGGCATGGTTGGTATGGTTGGTATGGTTGGTATGGTTGGCATGGTTGGTATGGTTGGTATGGTTGGCATGGTTGGAATGGTTGGTATGGCTGGTATGGTTGGTATAGTGGGTATGGTTGGCATGGTTGGCATGGTTGGTATGGTTGGTATGGTTGGCATGGTTGGTATGGTTGGTATGGTTGGTATGGTTTGCATGGTTGGCATGGTTGGTATGGTGGGTATGGTTGGCATGGTTGGTATGGTTGGTATGGTTGGTATGGTTGGTATGGTTGGCATGGTTGGAATGGTTGGTGTGGTTGGCATGGTTGGTATGGTTGGTATGGTTCCTATTGTTTGGCATGGTTGGTATGGTTGGTATGGTTGGTATGGTTGGTACGGTTGACATGGTTGGTATGGTTGGTATGGTTGGCATGGTTGGTATGGTTGGTATGGTTGGTATGGTTGGTATGGTTTGCATGGTTGGCATGGTTGGAATGGTTGGTATGGTTGGCATGGTTGGCATGGTTGGTATGGTTGGTATGGTTGGTATGCTTGGTATGCTTGGTATGGTTGCTATGCTTGGTATGGTCTGTATGGTTGGTATGGTTGGTATGGTTTGCATGGTTGGCATGGTTGGTATGCTTGGTACGGTTGACATGGTTGGTAAGGTTGGTATGGTTGGTATGGTTGGTATGGTTGGCATGGTTGGTATGGTTGGTATGGTTGGTATGGTTGGTATGGTTTGCATGGTTGGCATGGTTGGCATGGTTGGTATGGTTGGTATGGTTGGCATGGTTGGAATGGTTGGTATGGTTGGTATGGTTGGCATGGTTGGTATGCTTGGTATGCTTGGTATGGTTGGTATGGTTGGTATGGTTGGTATGGTTGGTATGGTTGGTATGGTTGGTATGGTTGGTATGGTTGGCATGGTTGGCATGGTTGGTATGGTTGGTATGGTTGGTATGGTTTGCATGGTTGGCATGGTTGTATGGTGGGTATGGTTGGCATGGTTGGTATGGTTGGTATGGTTGGTATGGTTGGTATGGTTGGCATGGTTGGAATGGTTGGTGTGGTTGGCATGGTTGGTATGGTTGGTATGGTTCTTATGGTTGGCATGGTTGGTATGGTTGGCATGGTTGGTATGGTTGGTATGGTTGGTATGGTTGGTATGGTTGGTATGGTTGGCATGGTTGTTATGGTTGGTATGGTTGGTATGGTTTGCATGGTTGGCATGGTTGGCATGGTTGGTATGGTTGGCATGGTTGGTATGGTTGGTATGGTTGGTATGGTTGGTATGGTTTGCATGGTTGGCATGGTTGGCATGGTTGGTATGGTTGGCATGATTGGTATGGTTGGTATGGTTGGCATGGTTGGTATGGTTGGTATGGTTGGTATGGTTGGTATAGTGGGTATGGTTGGTATGGTTGGCATGGTTGGAATGGTTGGTATGGTTGGCATGGTTGGTATGGTTGGTATGGTTGGTATGCTTGGTATGCTTGGTATGGTTGCTATGCTTGGTATGGTCTGTATGGTTGGTATGGTTGGTATGGTTTGCATGGTTGGCATGGTTGGTATGCTTGGTACGGTTGACATGGTTGGTAAGGTTGGTATGGTTGGTATGGTTGGTATGGTTGGTATGGTTGGTATGGTTGGCATGGTTGGTATGGTTGGTATAGTGGGTATGGTTGGTATGGTTGGCATGGTTGGCATGGTTGGAATGGTTGGTATGGTTGGCATGGTTGGCATGGTTGGTATGGTTGGTATGGTTGGTATGCTTGGTATGCTTGGTATGGTTGCTATGCTTGGTATGGTCTGTATGGTTGGTATGGTTGGTATGGTTTGCATGGTTGGCATGGTTGGTATGCTTGGTACGGTTGACATGGTTGGTAAGGTTGGTATGGTTGGTATGGTTGGCATGGTTGGTATGGTTGGTATGGTTGGTATGGTTGGTATGGTTTGCATGGTTGGCATGGTTGGCATGGTTGGTATGGTTGGTATGGTTGGCATGGTTGGTATGGTTGGTATGGTTGGTATGGTTGGTATGGTTTGCATGGTTGGCATGGTTGGCATGGTTGGTATGGTTGGCATGATTGGTATGGTTGGTATGGTTGGCATGGTTGGAATGGTTGGCATGGCTGGTATGGTTGGCATGGTTGGTATGGTTGGTATGGTTGGTATGGTTGGCATGGTTGGTATGGTTGGTATGGTTGGTATGGTTGGTATGGTTGGTATGGTTGGCATGGTGGTTATGGTTGGCATGGTTGGTATGGTTGGCATGGTTGGTATGGTTGGTATGGTTGGCATGGTTGGAATGGTTGGTATGGTTGGTATGGTTGGTATGGTTGGCATGGTTGGTATGGTTGGTATGGTTGGTATGGTTGGTATGGTTGGCATGGTTGGAATGGTTGGTATGGTTGGTATGGTTGGTATGCTTGGTATGCTTGGTATGCTTGGTATGCTTGGTATGCTTGGTATGGTTGGTATGCTTGGTATGGTTGGTATGCTTGGTATAATTGGTATGGTTGGTATGGTTGGTATGGTTGGTATGCTTGGTATGGTTGCTATGCTTGGTATGGTCTGTATGGTTGGTATGGTTGGTATGGTTGGCATGGTTGGAATGGTTGGTATGGTTGGTATGGTTGGTATGGTTGGCATGGTTGGTATGGTTGGTATGGTTGGTATGGTTGGTATGGTTGGCATGGTTGGAATGGTTGGTATGGTTGGTATGGTTGGTATGCTTGGTATGCTTGGTATGCTTGGTATGGTTGGTATGGTTGGTATGGTTGGTATGGTTGGTATGGTTGGCATGGTTGGTATGGTTGGTATGGTTGGCATGGTTGGTATGCTTGGTATGGTTGGTATGGTTGGTATGCTTGGTATGCTTTGTATGGTTGGTATGCTTGGTATGCTTGGTATGGTTGGTATGGTTGGTATGGTTGGTATGGTTGGTATGGTTGGTATGGTTGGTATGGTTGGTATGGTTGGTATGGTTGGCATGGTTGGAATGGTTGGTATGGTTGGTATGGTTGGCATGGTTGGCATGGTTGGAATGGTTGGTATGGTTGGCATGGTTGGTATGCTTGGTATGCTTGGTATGCTTGGTATGCTTGGTATGCTTGGTATGGTTGGTATGCTTGGTATGGTTGGTATGCTTGGTATGGTTGGTATGCTTGGTATAATTGGTATGGTTGGTATGGTTGGTATGCTTGGTATGGTTGGTATGGTTGGTATGCTTGGTATGCTTTGTATGGTTGGTATGCTTGGTATGCTTGGTATGCTTGGTATGGTTGGTATGGTTGGTATGGTTGGTATGGTTGGTATGGTTGGTATGGTTGGTATGGTTGGCATGGTTGGTATGGTTGCTATGCTTGGTATGGTCTGTATGGTTGGTATGGTTGGTATGGTTGGCATGGTTGGTATGGTTGGTATGGTTGGCATGGTTGGCATGGTTGGCATGGTTGGTATGCTTGGTATGGTTGGTATGCTTGGTATGGTTGGTATGCTTGGTATAATTGGTATGGTTGGTATGGTTGGTATGGTTGGTATGGTTGGCATGGTTGGTATGGTTGCTATGCTTGGTATGGTCTGTATGGTTGGTATGGTTGGTATGGTTGGCATGGTTGGTATGGTTGGTATGGTTGGCATGGTTGGCATGGTTGGCATGGTTGGTATGCTTGGTATGGTTGGTATGCTTGGTATGCTTTGTATGGTTGGTATGCTTGGTATGCTTGGTATGGTTGGTATGGTTGGTATGGTTGGTATGGTTGGTATGGTTGGTATGGTTGGTATGGTTGGCATGGTTGGTATGGTTGCTATGCTTGGTATGGTCTGTATGGTTGGTATGGTTGGTATGGTTGGCATGGTTGGTATGGTTGGTATGGTTGGCATGGTTGGCATGGTTGGTATGCTTGGTATGGTTGGTATGCTTGGTATGGTTGGTATGCTTGGTATAATTGGTATGGTTGGTATGGTTGGTATGCTTGGTATGGTTGGTATTGTTGGTATGCTTGGTATGCTTTGTATGGTTGGTATGCTTGGTATGCTTGGTATGGTTGGTATGGTTGGTATGGTTGGTATGGTTGGTATGGTTGGTATGGTTGGTATGGTTGGTATGGTTGGTATGGTTGGCATGGTTGGTATGGTTGCTATGCTTGGTATGGTCTGTATGGTTGGTATGGTTGGTATGGTTGGTATGGTTGGTATGGTTGGTATGCTTGGTATGGTTGGTATGGTTGGTATGCTTGGTATGCTTTGTATGGTTGGTATGCTTGGTATGCTTGGTATGGTTGCTATGCTTGGTATGGTCTGTATGGTTGGTATGGTTGGCATGGTTGGAATGGTTGGTATGGTTGGTATGGTTGGTATGGTTGGTATGGTTGGCATGGTTGGTATGGTTGGTATGGTTGGTATGGTTTGCATGGTTGGAATGGTTGGTATGGTTGGTATGGTTGGTATGGTTGGTATGCTTGGTATGCTTGGTATGCTTGGTATGCTTGGTATGCTTGGTATGCTTGGTATGCTTGGTATGGTTGGTATGCTTGGTATGCTTGGTATGGTTGCTATGCTTGCTATGGTCTGTATGGTTGGTATGGTTATTATGGTTGGCATGGTTGGTATGGTTGGTATGGTTGGCATGGTTGGCATGGTTGGCATGGTTGGCATGGTTGGTATATTTGGTATGGTTGGTATGGTTGGCATGGTTGGTATGGTTGGTATGGTTGGTATGGTTGGCATGGTTGGTATGGTTGGTATGGTTGGTATGGTTGGCATGGTTGTTATGGTTGGCATGGTTGGTATGGTTGGCATGGTTGGTATGGTTGGTATGGTTGGCATGGTTGGAATGGTTGGTATGGTTGGTATGGTTGGTATGGTTGGTATGGTTGGCATGGTTGGTATTGTTAATATGTTTGTTATGGTTGGTATGGTTGGTATGCTTGGTATGGTTGGTATGGTTGGTATGCTTGGTATGCTTTGTATGGTTGGTATGCTTGGTATGCTTGGTATGGTTGGTATGGTTGGTATGGTTGGTATGGTTGGTATGGTTGGTATGGTTGGTATGGTTGGTATGGTTGGTATGGTTGGTATGGTTGGTATGGTTGGTATGGTTGGTATGGTTGGTATGGTTGGTATGGTTGGCATGGTTGGAATGGTTGGTATGGTTGGCATGGTTGGCATGGTTGGAATGGTTGGTATGGTTGGCATGGTTGGTATGCTTGGTATGCTTGGTATGCTTGGTATGCTTGGTATGGTTGGTATGCTTGGTATGGTTGGTATGCTTGGTATGGTTGGTATGCTTGGTATAATTGGTATGGTTGGTATGGTTGGTATGGTTGGTATGCTTGGTATGGTTGGTATGGTTGGTATGCTTGGTATGCTTTGTATGGTTGGTATGCTTGGTATGCTTGGTATGGTTGGTATGGTTGGTATGGTTGGTATGGTTGGTATGGTTGGTATGGTTGGTATGGTTGGTATGGTTGGTATGGTTGGCATGGTTGGAATGGTTGGTATGGTTGGCATGGTTGGCATGGTTGGAATGGTTGGTATGGTTGGCATGGTTGGTATGCTTGGTATGCTTGGTATGCTTGGTATGCTTGGTATGCTTGGTATGCTGGTATGCTTGGTATGGTTGGTATGCTTGGTATGCTTGGTATGCTTGGTATGGTTGCTATGCTTGGTATGGTCTGTATGGTTGGTATGGTTGGTATGGTTGGCATGGTTGGTATGGTTGGTATGGTTGGCATGGTTGGCATGGTTGGCATGGTTGGCATGGTTGGTATATTTGGTATGGTTGGTATGGTTGGTATGGTTGGTATGGTTGGTATGGTTGGTATGGTTGGCATGGTTGGTATGGTTGGTATGGTTGGTATGGTTGGCATGGTTGGTATGGTTGGTATGGTTGGTATGGTTGGTATGGTTGGCATGGTTGGCATGGTTGGCATGGTTGGTATGGTTGGCATGGTTGGTATGGTTGGTATGGTTGGCATGGTTGGAATGGTTGGTATGGTTGGTATGGTTGGCATGGTTGGTATGGTTGTTATGGTTGGTATGGTTGGCATGGTTGGTATGGCTGGTATGGTTGGTATGGTTGGCATGGTTGGAATGGTTGGTATGGTTGGCATGGTTGGTATGCTTGGTATGCTTGGTATGCTTGGTATGCTTGGTATGCTTGGTATGCTTGGTATGGTTGGTATGCTTGGTATGCTTGGTATGGTTGGTATGCTTGGTATGCTTGGTATGGTTGCTATGCTTGGTATGGTCTGTATGGTTGGTATGGTTGGTATGGTTGGTATGGTTGGTATGCTTGGTATGGTTGGTATGGTTGGTATGGTTGGTATGCTTGGTATGCTTTGTATGGTTGGTATGATTGGTATGATTGGTATGGTTGGTATGCTTGGTATGGTTGGTATGCTTGGTATAATTGGTATGGTTGGTATGGTTGGTATGGTTGGTATGCTTGGTATGGTTGGTATGGTTGGTATGCTTGGTATGCTTTGTATGGTTGGTATGCTTGGTATGCTTGGTATGGTTGGTATGGTTGGTATGGTTGGTATGGTTGGTATGGTTGGTATGGTTGGTATGGTTGGTATGGTTGGCATGGTTGGAATGGTTGGTATGGTTGGCATGGTTGGCATGGTTGGAATGGTTGGTATGGTTGGCAAGGTTGGTATGCTTGGTATGCTTGGTATGCTTGGTATGCTTGGTATGCTTGGTATGCTTGGTATGGTTGGTATGCTTGGTATGCTTGGTATGGTTGCTATGCTTGGTATGGTCTGTATGGTTGGTATGGTTGGTATGGTTGGCATGGTTGGTATGGTTGGTATGGTTGGCATGGTTGGCATGGTTGGCATGGTTGGCATGGTTGGTATATTTGGTATGGTTGGTATGGTTGGTATGGTTGGTATGGTTGGTATGGTTGGTATGGTTGGTATGGTTGGTATGGTTGGTATGGTTGGCATGGTTGGTATGGTTGGTATGGTTGGTATGGTTGGCATGGTTGGTATGGTTGGTATGGTTGGTATGGTTGGTATGGTTGGTATGGTTGGCATGGTTATTATGGTTGGCATGGTTGGTATGGTTGGCATGGTTGGTATGGTTGGTATGGTTGGCATGGTTGGTATGGTTGGCATGGTTGGTATGGTTGGTATGGTTGGCATGGTTGGAATGGTTGGTATGGTTGGTATGGTTGGCATGGTTGGTATGCTTGGTATGCTTGGTATGGTTGGTATGGTTGGTATGGTTGGTATGGTTGGTATGGTTGGTATGGTTGGTATGGTTGGTATGGTTGGCATGGTTGGTATGGTTGGTATGGTTGGTATGGTTGGCATGGTTGGTATGGTTGGTATGGTTGGTATGGTTGGTATGGTTGGTATGGTTGGCATGGTTGTTATGGTTGGCATGGTTGGTATGGTTGGCATGGTTGGTATGGTTGGTATGGTTGGCATGGTTGGAATGGTTGGTATGGTTGGTATGGTTGGCATGGTTGGTATGGTTGGTATGGTTGGTATGGTTGGCATGGTTGGTATGGTTGGTATGGTTGGTATGGCTGGTATGGTTGGTATACTGGGTATGGTTTGCATGGTTGGCATGGTTGGTATGGTTGGCATGGTTGGTATGGTTGGTATGGTTGGTATGGTTGGTATGGTTGGTATGGTTGGCATGGTTGGAATGGTTGGCATGGTTGGTATTGTTAATATGTTTGTTATGGTTGGTATGGTTGGTATGCTTGGTATGGTTGGTATGGTTGGTATGCTTGGTATGCTTTGTATGGTTGGTATGCTTGGTATGCTTGGTATGGTTGGTATGGTTGGTATGGTTGGTATGGTTGGTATGGTTGGTATGGTTGGTATGGTTGGTATGGTTGGTATGGTTGGTATGGTTGGTATGGTTGGTATGGTTGGTATGGTTGGTATGGTTGGCATGGTTGGTATGGTTGGTATGGTTGGTATGGTTGGCATGGTTGTTATGGTTGGCATGGTTGGTATGGTTGGCATGGTTGGTATGGTTGGTATGGTTGGCATGGTTGGAATGGTTGGTATGGTTGGTATGGTTGGTATGGTTGGTATGGTTGGCATGGTTGGTATTGTTAATATGTTTGTTATGGTTGGTATGGTTGGTATGCTTGGTATGGTTGGTATGGTTGGTATGCTTGGTATGCTTTGTATGGTTGGTATGCTTGGTATGCTTGGTATGGTTGGTATGGTTGGTATGGTTGGTATGGTTGGTATGGTTGGTATGGTTGGTATGGTTGGTATGGTTGGTATGGTTGGTATGGTTGGTATGGTTGGTATGGTTGGTATGGTTGGTATGGTTGGTATGGTTGGCATGGTTGGAATGGTTGGTATGGTTGGCATGGTTGGCATGGTTGGAATGGTTGGTATGGTTGGCATGGTTGGTATGCTTGGTATGCTTGGTATGCTTGGTATGCTTGGTATGGTTGGTATGCTTGGTATGGTTGGTATGCTTGGTATGGTTGGTATGCTTGGTATAATTGGTATGGTTGGTATGGTTGGTATGGTTGGTATGCTTGGTATGGTTGGTATGGTTGGTATGCTTGGTATGCTTTGTATGGTTGGTATGCTTGGTATGCTTGGTATGGTTGGTATGGTTGGTATGGTTGGTATGGTTGGTATGGTTGGTATGGTTGGTATGGTTGGTATGGTTGGTATGGTTGGCATGGTTGGAATGGTTGGTATGGTTGGCATGGTTGGCATGGTTGGAATGGTTGGTATGGTTGGCATGGTTGGTATGCTTGGTATGCTTGGTATGCTTGGTATGCTTGGTATGCTTGGTATGCTGGTATGCTTGGTATGGTTGGTATGCTTGGTATGCTTGGTATGCTTGGTATGGTTGCTATGCTTGGTATGGTCTGTATGGTTGGTATGGTTGGTATGGTTGGCATGGTTGGTATGGTTGGTATGGTTGGCATGGTTGGCATGGTTGGCATGGTTGGCATGGTTGGTATATTTGGTATGGTTGGTATGGTTGGTATGGTTGGTATGGTTGGTATGGTTGGTATGGTTGGCATGGTTGGTATGGTTGGTATGGTTGGTATGGTTGGCATGGTTGGTATGGTTGGTATGGTTGGTATGGTTGGTATGGTTGGCATGGTTGGCATGGTTGGCATGGTTGGTATGGTTGGCATGGTTGGTATGGTTGGTATGGTTGGCATGGTTGGAATGGTTGGTATGGTTGGTATGGTTGGCATGGTTGGTATGGTTGTTATGGTTGGTATGGTTGGCATGGTTGGTATGGCTGGTATGGTTGGTATGGTTGGCATGGTTGGAATGGTTGGTATGGTTGGCATGGTTGGTATGCTTGGTATGCTTGGTATGCTTGGTATGCTTGGTATGCTTGGTATGCTTGGTATGGTTGGTATGCTTGGTATGCTTGGTATGGTTGGTATGCTTGGTATGCTTGGTATGGTTGCTATGCTTGGTATGGTCTGTATGGTTGGTATGGTTGGTATGGTTGGTATGGTTGGTATGCTTGGTATGGTTGGTATGGTTGGTATGGTTGGTATGCTTGGTATGCTTTGTATGGTTGGTATGATTGGTATGATTGGTATGGTTGGTATGCTTGGTATGGTTGGTATGCTTGGTATAATTGGTATGGTTGGTATGGTTGGTATGGTTGGTATGCTTGGTATGGTTGGTATGGTTGGTATGCTTGGTATGCTTTGTATGGTTGGTATGCTTGGTATGCTTGGTATGGTTGGTATGGTTGGTATGGTTGGTATGGTTGGTATGGTTGGTATGGTTGGTATGGTTGGTATGGTTGGCATGGTTGGAATGGTTGGTATGGTTGGCATGGTTGGCATGGTTGGAATGGTTGGTATGGTTGGCAAGGTTGGTATGCTTGGTATGCTTGGTATGCTTGGTATGCTTGGTATGCTTGGTATGCTTGGTATGGTTGGTATGCTTGGTATGCTTGGTATGGTTGCTATGCTTGGTATGGTCTGTATGGTTGGTATGGTTGGTATGGTTGGCATGGTTGGTATGGTTGGTATGGTTGGCATGGTTGGCATGGTTGGCATGGTTGGCATGGTTGGTATATTTGGTATGGTTGGTATGGTTGGTATGGTTGGTATGGTTGGTATGGTTGGTATGGTTGGTATGGTTGGTATGGTTGGTATGGTTGGCATGGTTGGTATGGTTGGTATGGTTGGTATGGTTGGCATGGTTGGTATGGTTGGTATGGTTGGTATGGTTGGTATGGTTGGTATGGTTGGCATGGTTATTATGGTTGGCATGGTTGGTATGGTTGGCATGGTTGGTATGGTTGGTATGGTTGGCATGGTTGGTATGGTTGGCATGGTTGGTATGGTTGGTATGGTTGGCATGGTTGGAATGGTTGGTATGGTTGGTATGGTTGGCATGGTTGGTATGCTTGGTATGCTTGGTATGGTTGGTATGGTTGGTATGGTTGGTATGGTTGGTATGGTTGGTATGGTTGGTATGGTTGGTATGGTTGGCATGGTTGGTATGGTTGGTATGGTTGGTATGGTTGGCATGGTTGGTATGGTTGGTATGGTTGGTATGGTTGGTATGGTTGGTATGGTTGGCATGGTTGTTATGGTTGGCATGGTTGGTATGGTTGGCATGGTTGGTATGGTTGGTATGGTTGGCATGGTTGGAATGGTTGGTATGGTTGGTATGGTTGGCATGGTTGGTATGGTTGGTATGGTTGGTATGGTTGGCATGGTTGGTATGGTTGGTATGGTTGGTATGGCTGGTATGGTTGGTATACTGGGTATGGTTTGCATGGTTGGCATGGTTGGTATGGTTGGCATGGTTGGTATGGTTGGTATGGTTGGTATGGTTGGTATGGTTGGTATGGTTGGCATGGTTGGAATGGTTGGTATGGTTGGCATGGTTGGTATGGTTGGTATGGGTTGTATGGTTGGCATGGTTGGTATGGTTGGTATGGTTGGTATGGTTGGTACGGTTGACATGGTTGGTAAGGTTGGTATGGTTGGCATGATTGGTATGGTTGGTATGCTTGGTATGCTTGGTATGCTTGGTATGGTTGGTATGGTTGGCATGGTTGGTATGGTTGGTATGGTTGGCATGGTTGGTATGGTTGGTATGGTTGGTATGGTTGGAATGGTTGGAATGGTTGGTATGGTTGGTATGGTTTGTATGGTTGGTATGGTTGGTATGGTTGGCATGGTTGTTATGGTTGGCATGGTTGGTATGGTTGGTATGGTTGGTATGGTTGGCATGGTTGGTATGGTTGGTATGGTTGGCATGGTTGGAATGGTTGGTATGGCTGGTATGGTTGGTATAGTGGGTATGGTTGGCATGGTTGGTATGGTTGGTATGGTTGGCATGGTTGGTATGGTTGGTATGGTTGGTATGGTTGGTATGGTTTGCATGGTTGGCATGGTTGGTATGGTGGGTATGGTTGGCATGGTTGGTATGGTTGGTATGGTTGGTATGGTTGGTATGGTTGGCATGGTTGGAATGGTTGGTGTGGTTGGCATGGTTGGTATGGTTGGTATGGTTCTTATGGTTGGCATGGTTGGTATGGTTGGTATGGTTGGTATGGTTGGTATGGTTGGTACGGTTGACATGGTTGGTATGGTTGGTATGGTTGGCATGGTTGGTATGGTTGGTATGGTTGGTATGGTTGGTATGGTTTGCATGGTTGGCATGGTTGGTATGGTTGGTATGGTTGGCATGGTTGGTATGGTTGGTATGGTTGGTATGGTTGGCATGGTTGTTATGGTTGGCATGGTTGGTATGGTTGGTATGGTTGGTATGGTTGGCATGGTTGGTATGGTTGGTATGGTTGGCATGGTTGGAATGGTTGGTATGGCTGGTATGGTTGGTATAGTGGGTATGGTTTGCATGGTTGGCATGGTTGGTATGGTTGGCATGGTTGGTATGGTTGGTATGGTTGGTATGGTTAGTATGGTTGGCATGGTAGGAATGGTTGGTATGGTTGGCATGGTTGGTATGGTTGGTATGGGTTGTATGGTTGGCATGGTTGGTATGGTTGGTATGGTTGTTATGGTTGGTACGGTTGACATGGTTGGTAAGGTTGGTATGGTTGGCATGATTGGTATGCTTGGTATGCTTGGTATGCTTGGTATGCTTGGTATGGTTGGTATGGTTGGCATGGTTGGTATGGTTGGTATGGTTGGCATGGTTGGTATGGTTGGTATGGTTGGCATGGTTGGAATGGTTGGTATGGTTGGTATGGTTTGTATGGTTGGTATGGTTGGCATGGTTGTTATGGTTGGCATGGTTTGTATGGTTGGTATGGTTGGTATGGTTGGCATGGTTGGTATGGTTGGTATAGTTGGCATGGTTGGAATGGTTGGTATGGCTGGTATGGTTGGTATAGTGGGTATGGTTGGCATGGTTGGAATGGTTGGTATGGTTGGCATGGTTGGTATGGTTGGTATGGTTCTTATGGTTGGCATGGTTGGTATGGTTGGTATGGTTGGTACGGTTGACATGGTTGGTATGGTTGGTATGGTTGGTATGGTTGGTATAGTGGGTATGGTTGGTATGGTTGGTATGGTTGGTATAGTGGGTATGGTTGGTATGGTTGGCATGGTTGGAATGGTTGGTATGGTTGGCATGGTTGGTATGGTTGGTATGGTTGGTATGCTTGGTATGCTTGGTAAGGTTGCTATGCTTGGTATGGTCTGTATGGTTGGTATGGTTGGTATGGTTGGTATGGTTTGCATGGTTGGCATGGTTGGTATGCTTGGTACGGTTGACATGGTTGGTAAGGTTGGTATGGTTGGTATGGTTGGTATGGTTGGTATGGTTGGTATGGTTGGTATGGTTGGTATGGTTGGTATGGTTGGTATGGTTGGTATGGTTGGTATGGTTGGTATAGTGGGTATGGTTGGTATGGTTGGCATGGTTGGAATGGTTGGTATGGTTGGCATGGTTGGCATGGTTGGTATGGTTGGTATGGTTGGTATGCTTGGTATGCTTGGTATGGTTGCTATGCTTGGTATGGTCTGTATGGTTGGTATGGTTGGTATGGTTTGCATGGTTGGCATGGTTGGTATGCTTGGTACGGTTGACATGGTTGGTAAGGTTGGTATGGTTGGTATGGTTGGTATGGTAGGCATGGTTGGTATGGTTGGTATGGTTGGTATGGTTGGTATGGTTTGCATGGTTGGCATGGTTGGCATGGTTGGTATGGTTGGTATGGTTGGCATGGTTGGTATGGTTGGTATGGTTGGTATGGTTGGAATGGTTGGTATGGTTGGTATGGTTGGCATGGTTGGTATGGTTGGCATGGTTGGTATGGTTGGTATGGTTGGTATGGTTGATATGGTTGGCATGGTTGATATGGTTGGCATGGTTGGCATGGTTGGTATGGTTGGTATGGTTGGTATGGTTGGTATAGTGGGTATGGTTTGCATGGTTGGCATGGTTGGTATGGTTGGCATGGTTGGTATGGTTGGTATGGTTGGTATGGTTGGCATGGTTGGAATGGTTGGCATGGTTGGAATGGTTGGTATGGTTGGCATGGTTGGTATGGTTGGTATGGTTGGTATGGTTGGTATGGTTGGTACGGTTGACATGGTTGGTAAGGTTGGTATGGTTGGCATGATTGGTATGGTTGGTATGCTTGGTATGATTGGTATGGTTGGTATGGTTGGTATGGTTGGCATGGTTGGTTTGGTTGGTATGGTTGGCATAGTTGGTATGGTTGGTATGGTTGGCATGGTTGGCATGGTTGGCATGGTTGGCATGGTTGGCATGGTTGGCATGGTTGGTATATTTGGTATGGTTGGTATGGTTGGTATATTTGGTATGGTTGGTATGGTTGGTATGGTTGGTATGGTTGGCATTGTTGGTATGCTTGGTATGCTTGGTATGCTTGGTATGGTTGGTATGCTTGGTATGCTTGGTATGGTTGGTATGCTTGGTATGGTTGGAATGGTTGGTATGGCTGGTATGGTTGGTATGGTTGGTATGGCTGGTATGGTTGGTATGGTTGGTATGGTTGGCATGGTTGGTATGGTTGGCATGGTTGGTATGGTTGGTATGGTTGGCATGGTTGTTATGGTTGGCATGGTTGATATGGTTGGTATGGTTGGCATGGTTGGCATGGTTGGCATGGTTGGTATATTTGGTATGGTTGGTATGGTTGGTATGGTTGGTATGGTTGGTATGCTTGGTATGCTTTGTATGGTTGGTATGCTTGGTATGCTTGGTATGGTTGGTATGGTTGGTATGGTTGGTATGGTTGGTATGGTTGGCATGGTTGGAATGGTTGGTATGGTTGGCATGGTTGGCATGGTTGGAATGGTTGGTATGGTTGGCATGGTTGGTATGCTTGGTATGCTTGGTATGCTTGGTATGCTTGGTATGGTTGGTATGCTTGGTATGCTTGGTGTGGTTGCTATGCTTGGTATGGTCTGTATGGTTGGTATGGTTGGTATGGTTGGTATGGTTGGCATGGTTGGCATGGTTGGTATGGTTGGTATGGTTGGCATGGTTGGCATGGTTGGCATGGTTGGCATGGTTGGTATATTTGGTATGGTTGGTATGGTTGGTATGGTTGGCATGGTTGGAATGGTTGGTATGGGTGGCATGGTTGGCATGGTTGGAATGGTTGGTATGGTTGGCATGGTTGGTATGCTTGGTATGCTTGGTATGCTTGGTATGCTTGGTATGGTTGGTTTGCTTGGTATGGTTGGTATGCTTGGTATAATTGGTATGGTTGGTATGGTTGGTATGGTTGGTATGGTTAGTATGCTTGGTATGGTTGGTATGCTTTGTATGGTTGGTATGCTTGGTATGCTTGGTATGGTTGGTATGGTTGGTATGGTTGGTATGGTTGGTATGGTTGGCATGGTTGGAATGGTTGGTATGGTTGGTATGGTTGGCATGGGTGGCATGGTTGGAATGGTTGGTATGGTTGGCATGGTTGGTATGCTTGGTATGCTTGGTATGCTTGGTATGCTTGGTATGCTTGGTATGCTTGGTATGCTTGGTATGGTTGGTATGCTTGGTATGGTTGGTATGCTTGGTATGGTTGGTATGCTTGGTATAATTGGTATGGTTGGTATGGTTGGTATGCTTGGTATGGTTGGTATGGTTGGTATGCTTGGTATGCTTTGTATGGTTGGTATGCTTGGTATGCTTGGTATGGTTGGTATGGTTGGTATGGTTGGTATGGTTGGTATGGTTGGTATGGTTGGTATGGTTGGCATGGTTGGAATGGTTGGTATGGTTGGTATGGTTGGCATGGTTGGAATGGTTGGTATTTTTGGCATGGTTGGTATGCTTGGTATGCTTGGTATGCTTGGTATGGTTGGAATGGTTGGTATGGTTGGTATGGTTGGTATGGTTGGCATGGTTGGTATGGTTGGTATGGTTGGTATTTTTGGTATGGTTGGCATGGTTGGAATGGTTGGTATGGTTGGTATGGTTGGTATGGTTGGTATGGTTGGTATGCTTGGTATGCTTGGTATGGTTGGTATGGTTGGTATGGTTGGTATGGTTGGCATGGTTGGTATGGTTGGTATGGTTGGCATGGTTGGTATGCTTGGTATGGTTGGTATGGTTGGTATGCTTGGTATGCTTTGTATGGTTGGTATGCTTGGTATGCTTGGTATGCTTGGTATGGTTGGTATGGTTGGTATGGTTGGTATGGTTGGCATGGTTGGAATGGTTGGTATGGTTGGTATGGTTGGCATGGTTGGCATGGTTGGAATGGTTGGTATGGTTGGCATGGTTGGTATGCTTGGTATGCTTGGTATGCTTGGTATGCTTGGTATGCTTGGTATGCTTGGTATGGTTGGTATGCTTGGTATGGTTGGTATGCTTGGTATGGTTGGTATGCTTGGTATAATTGGTATGGTTGGTATGGTTGGTATGCTTGGTATGGTTGGTATGGTTGGTATGCTTGGTATGCTTTGTATGGTTGGTATGCTTGGTATGGTTGGTATGGTTGGTATGGTTGGTATGGTTGGTATGGTTGGTATGGTTGGCATGGTTGGAATGGTTGGTATGGTTGGTATGGTTGGCATGGTTGGAATGGTTGGTATTTTTGGCATGGTTGGTATGCTTGGTATGCTTGGTATGCTTGGTATGCTTGGTATGGTTGGAATGGTTGGTATGGTTGGTATGGTTGGTATGGTTGGCATGGTTGGTATGGTTGGTATGGTTGGTATTTTTGGTATGGTTGGCATGGTTGGAATGGTTGGTATGGTTGGTATGGTTGGTATGGTTGGTATGGTTGGTATGCTTGGTATGCTTGGTATGGTTGGTATGGTTGGTATGGTTGGTATGGTTGGCATGGTTGGTATGGTTGGTATGGTTGGCATGGTTGGTATGCTTGGTATGGTTGGTATGGTTGGTATGCTTGGTATGCTTTGTATGGTTGGTATGCTTGGTATGCTTGGTATGCTTGGTATGGTTGGTATGGTTGGTATGGTTGGTATGGTTGGCATGGTTGGAATGGTTGGTATGGTTGGTATGGTTGGCATGGTTGGCATGGTTGGAATGGTTGGTATGGTTGGCATGGTTGGTATGCTTGGTATGCTTGGTATGCTTGGTATGCTTGGTATGCTTGGTATGCTTGGTATGGTTGGTATGCTTGGTATGGTTGGTATGCTTGGTATGGTTGGTATGCTTGGTATAATTGGTATGGTTGGTATGGTTGGTATGGTTGGTATGCTTGGTATGGTTGGTATGGTTGGTATGCTTGGTATGCTTTGTATGGTTGGTATGCTTGGTATGCTTGGTATGGTTGGTATGCTTGGTATGGTTGGTATGGTTGGTATGGTTGGCATGGTTGGAATGGTTGGTATGGTTGGCATGGTTGGCATGGTTGGAATGGTTGGTATGGTTGGCATGGTTGGTATGCTTGGTATGCTTGGTATGCTTGGTATGCTTGGTATGCTTGGTATGCTTGGTATGCTTGGTATGGTTGGTATGCTTGGTATGCTTGGTATGGTTGCTATGCTTGGTATGGTCTGTATGGTTGGTATGGTTGGTATGGTTGGCATGGTTGGTATGGTTGGTATGGTTGGCATGGTTGGCATGGTTGGTATATTTGGTATGGTTGGTATGGTTGGTATGGTTGGTATGGTTGGCATGGTTGGTATGGTTGGTATGGTTGGTATGGTTGGCATGGTTGGTATGGTTGGTATGGTTGGTATGGTTGGTATGGTTGGTATGGTTGGCATGGTTGTTATGGTTGGCATGGTTGGTATGGTTGGCATGGTTGGTATGGTTGGTATGGTTGGCATGGTTGGAATGGTTGGTATGGTTGGTATGGTTGGCATGGTTGGTATGGTTGGTATGGTTGGTATGGTTGGCATGGTTGGTATGGTTGGTATGGTTGGTATGGTTGGTATGGTTGGCATGGTTGGAATGGTTGGTATGGTTGGTATGGTTGGTATGGTTGGTATGGTTGGTATGGTTGGCATGGTTGGTATGGTTGGTATGGTTGGTATGGTTGGTATGGTTGGTATGCTTGGTATGCTTGGTATGCTTGGTATGCTTGGTATGGTTGGTTTGCTTGGTATGGTTGGTATGCTTGGTATAATTGGTATGGTTGGTATGGTTGGTATGGTTGGTATGGTTAGTATGCTTGGTATGGTTGGTATGCTTTGTATGGTTGGTATGCTTGGTATGCTTGGTATGGTTGGTATGGTTGGTATGGTTGGTATGGTTGGTATGGTTGGCATGGTTGGAATGGTTGGTATGGTTGGTATGGTTGGCATGGTTGGCATGGTTGGAATGGTTGGTATGGTTGGCATGGTTGGTATGCTTGGTATGCTTGGTATGCTTGGTATGCTTGGTATGCTTGGTATGCTTGGTATGCTTGGTATGGTTGGTATGCTTGGTATGGTTGGTATGCTTGGTATGGTTGGTATGCTTGGTATAATTGGTATGGTTGGTATGGTTGGTATGCTTGGTATGGTTGGTATGGTTGGTATGCTTGGTATGCTTTGTATGGTTGGTATGCTTGGTATGCTTGGTATGGTTGGTATGGTTGGTATGGTTGGTATGGTTGGCATGGTTGGAATGGTTGGTATGGTTGGTATGGTTGGCATGGTTGGAATGGTTGGTATTTTTGGCATGGTTGGTATGCTTGGTATGCTTGGTATGCTTGGTATGCTTGGTATGGTTGGAATGGTTGGTATGGTTGGTATGGTTGGTATGGTTGGCATGGTTGGTATGGTTGGTATGGTTGGTATTTTTGGTATGGTTGGCATGGTTGGAATGGTTGGTATGGTTGGTATGGTTGGTATGGTTGGTATGGTTGGTATGGTTGGTATGCTTGGTATGCTTGGTATGGTTGGTATGGTTGGTATGGTTGGTATGGTTGGCATGGTTGGTATGGTTGGTATGGTTGGCATGGTTGGTATGCTTGGTATGGTTGGTATGGTTGGTATGCTTGGTATGCTTTGTATGGTTGGTATGCTTGGTATGCTTGGTATGCTTGGTATGGTTGGTATGGTTGGTATGGTTGGTATGGTTGGTATGGTTGGCATGGTTGGCATGGTTGGAATGGTTGGTATGGTTGGCATGGTTGGTATGCTTGGTATGCTTGGTATGCTTGGTATGCTTGGTATGCTTGGTATGCTTGGTATGGTTGGTATGCTTGGTATGGTTGGTATGCTTGGTATGGTTGGTATGCTTGGTATAATTGGTATGGTTGGTATGGTTGGTATGGTTGGTATGCTTGGTATGGTTGGTATGGTTGGTATGCTTGGTATGCTTTGTATGGTTGGTATGCTTGGTATGCTTGGTATGGTTGGTATGCTTGGTATGGTTGGTATGGTTGGTATGGTTGGCATGGTTGGAATGGTTGGTATGGTTGGCATGGTTGGCATGGTTGGAATGGTTGGTATGGTTGGCATGGTTGGTATGCTTGGTATGCTTGGTATGCTTGGTATGCTTGGTATGCTTGGTATGCTTGGTATGGTTGGTATGCTTGGTATGCTTGGTATGGTTGCTATGCTTGGTATGGTCTGTATGGTTGGTATGGTTGGTATGGTTGGCATGGTTGGTATGGTTGGTATGGTTGGCATGGTTGGCATGGTTGGTATATTTGGTATGGTTGGTATGGTTGGTATGGTTGGTATGGTTGGCATGGTTGGTATGGTTGGTATGGTTGGCATGGTTGGTATGGTTGGTATGGTTGGTATGGTTGGCATGGTTGTTATGGTTGGCATGGTTGGTATGGTTGGCATGGTTGGTATGGTTGGTATGGTTGGCATGGTTGGAATGGTTGGTATGGTTGGTATGGTTGGCATGGTTGGTATGGTTGGTATGGTTGGTATGGTTGGCATGGTTGGTATGGTTGGTATGGTTGGTATGGTTGGTATGGTTGGCATGGTTGGAATGGTTGGTATGGTTGGTATGGTTGGTATGGTTGGTATGGTTGGTATGGTTGGCATGGTTGGTATGGTTGGTATGGTTGGTATGGTTGGTATGGTTGGCATGGTTGGTATATTTGGTATGGTTGGCATGGTTGGTATGGTTGGTATGGTTGGCATGGTTGGAATGGTTGGTATGGTTGGTATGGTTGGTATGGTTGGTATGGTTGGTATGGTTGGCATGGTTGGAATGGTTGGTATGGTTGGCATGGTTGGTATGGTTGGTATGGGTTGTATGGTTGGCATGGTTGGTATGGTTGGTATGGTTGGTATGGTTGGTACGGTTGACATGGTTGGTAAGGTTGGTATGGTTGGCATGATTGGTATGGTTGGTATGCTTGGTATGCTTGGTATGGTTCTTATGGTTGGCATGGTTGGTATGGTTGGTATGGTTGGTACGGTTGACATGGTTGGTATGGTTGGTATATTTGGTATGGTTGGCATGGTTGGTATGGTTGGTATGGGTTGTATGGTTGGCATGGTTGGTATGGTTGGTATGGTTGGCATGGTTGGTATGGTTGGTATGGTTGGTATGGTTGGCATGGTTGGTATGGTTGGTATGGTTGGTATGGTTGGTATGGTTGGTATGGTTGGCATGGTTGTTATGGTTGGCATGGTTGGTATTTTTGGCATGGTTGGTATGGTTGGTATGGTTGGCATGGTTGGTATGGTTGGTATGGTTGGTATGGTTGGTATGGTTGGCATGGTTGGAATGGTTGGTATGGTTGGCATGGTTGGCATGGTTGGAATGGTTGGTATGGTTGGCATGGTTGGTATGCTTGGTATGCTTGGTATGCTTTGTATGGTTGGTATGCTTGGTATGCTTGGTATGGTTGGTATGGTTGGTATGGTTGGTATGGTTGGTATGGTTGGCATGGTTGGAATGGTTGGTATGGTTGGCATGGTTGGCATGGTTGGAATGGTTGGTATGGTTGGCATGGTTGGTATGCTTGGTATGCTTGGTGTGCTTGGTATGCTTGGTATGGTTGGTATGCTTGGTATGCTTGGTATGGTTGCTATGCTTGGTATGGTTGGTATGGTTGGTATGGTTGGCATGGTTGGTATGGTTGGTATGGTTGGCATGGTTGGAATGGTTGGTATGGCTGGTATGGTTGGTATGGTTGGTATGGTTGGTATGGTTGGTATGGTTGGTATGGTTGGCATGGTTGGCATGGTTGGTATGCTTGGTATGGTTGCTATGCTTGGTATGGTCTGTATGGTTGGTATGGTTGGTATGGTTGGTATGGTTGGCATGGTTGGCATGGTTGGTATGGTTGGTATGGTTGGCATGGTTGGCATATTTGGCATGGTTGGCATGGTTGGTATATTTGGTATGGTTGGTATGCTTGGTATGCTTGGTATGCTTGGTATGCTTGGTATGGTTGGTATGCTTGGTATGGTTGGCATGGTTGGAATGGTTGGTATGGTTGGTATGGTTGGCATGGTTGGTATGGTTGGTATGGTTGGTATGGTTGGTATGGTTGGTATGGTTGGCATGGTTGTTATGGTTGGCATGGTTGGTATGGTTGGCATGGTTGGTATGGTTGGTATGGTTGGCATGGTTGGAATGGTTGGTATGGTTGGTATGGTTGGCATGGTTGGTATGGTTGGTATGGTTGGTATGGTTGGCATGGTTGGTATGGTTGGTATGGTTGGTATGGTTGGTATGGTTGGCATGGTTGGAATGGTTGGTATGGTTGGTATGGTTGGTATGGTTGGTATGGTTGGTATGGTTGGCATGGTTGGTATGGTTGGTATGGTTGGTATGGTTGGTATGGTTGGCATGGTTGGTATATTTGGTATGGTTGGCATGGTTGGTATGGTTGGTATGGTTGGCATGGTTGGAATGGTTGGTATGGTTGGTATGGTTGGTATGGTTGGTATGGTTGGTATGGTTGGTATGGTTGGCATGGTTGTTATGGTTGGCATGGTTGGTATGGTTGGTATGGTTGGTATGGTTGGCATGGTTGGTATGGTTGGTATGGTTGGCATGGTTGGAATGGTTGGTATGGCTGGTATGGTTGGTATACTGGGTATGGTTTGCATGGTTGGCATGGTTGGTATGGTTGGCATGGTTGGTATGGTTGGTATGGTTGGTATGGTTGGTATGGTTGGTATGGTTGGCATGGTTGGAATGGTTGGTATGGTTGGCATGGTTGGTATGGTTGGTATGGGTTGTATGGTTGGTATGGTTGGTATGGTTGGTACGGTTGACATGGTTGGTAAGGTTGGTATGGTTGGCATGATTGGTATGGTTGGTATGCTTGGTATGCTTGGTATGGTTCTTATGGTTGGCATGGTTGGTATGGTTGGCATGGTTGGTATGGTTGGTATGGTTGGCATGGTTGGAATGGTTGGTATGGTTGGTATGGTTGGTATGGTTGGTATGGTTGGTATGGTTGGCATGGTTGGTATGGTTGGTATGGTTGGTATGGTTGGTATGGTTGGCATGGTTGGTATATTTGGTATGGTTGGCATGGTTGGTATGGTTGGTATGGTTGGCATGGTTGGAATGGTTGGTATGGTTGGTATGCTTGGTATGCTTGGTATGGTTGCTATGCTTGCTATGGTCTGTATGGTTGGTATGGTTGGTATGGTTGGCATGGTTGGTATGGTTGGTATGGTTGGCATGGTTGGCATGGTTGGTATATTTGGTATGGTTGGTATGGTTGGTATGGTTGGTATGGTTGGCATGGTTGGTATGGTTGGTATGGTTGGTATGGTTGGCATGGTTGGTATGGTTGGTATGGTTGGTATGGTTGGTATGGTTGGTATGGTTGGCATGGTTGTTATGGTTGGCATGGTTGGTATGGTTGGCATGGTTGGTATGGTTGGTATGGTTGGCATGGTTGGAATGGTTGGTATGGTTGGTATGGTTGGCATGGTTGGTATGGTTGGTATGGTTGGTATGGTTGGCATGGTTGGTATGGTTGGTATGGTTGGTATGGTTGGTATGGTTGGCATGGTTGGAATGGTTGGTATGGTTGGTATGGTTGGTATGGTTGGTATGGTTGGTATGGTTGGTATGGTTGGCATGGTTGGTATGGTTGGTATGGTTGGTATGGTTGGTATGGTTGGCATGGTTGGTATATTTGGTATGGTTGGCATGGTTGGTATGGTTGGTATGGTTGGCATGGTTGGAATGGTTGGTATGGTTTGTATGGTTGGTATGGTTGGTATGGTTGGTATGGTTGGCATGGTTGTTATGGTTGGCATGGTTGGTATGGTTGGTATGGTTGGTATGGTTGGCATGGTTGGTATGGTTGGTATGGTTGGCATGGTTGGAATGGTTGGTATGGCTGGTATGGTTGGTATACTGGGTATGGTTTGCATGGTTGGCATGGTTGGTATGGTTGGCATGGTTGGTATGGTTGGTATGGTTGGTATGGTTGGTATGGTTGGCATGGTTGGAATGGTTGGTATGGTTGGCATGGTTGGTATGGTTGGTATGGGTTGTATGGTTGGTATGGTTGGTATGGTTGGTACGGTTGACATGGTTGGTAAGGTTGGTATGGTTGGCATGATTGGTATGGTTGGTATGCTTGGTATGCTTGGTATGGTTCTTATGGTTGGCATGGTTGGTATGGTTGGTATGGTTGGTACGGTTGACATGGTTGGTATGGTTGGTATATTTGGTATGGTTGGCATGGTTGGTATGGTTGGTATGGGTTGTATGGTTGGCATGGTTGGTATGGTTGGCATGGTTGGTATGGTTGGTACGGTTGACATGGTTGGTATGGTTGGTATGGTTGGCATGGTTGGAATGGTTGGTATGGTTGGTATGGTTGGCATGGTTGGCATGGTTGGCATGGTTGGCATGGTTGGCATGGTTGGTATATTTGGTATGGTTGGCATGGTTGGTATGGTTGGCATGGTTGGTATATTTGGTATGGTTGGCATGGTTGGTATGGTTGGTATGGGTTGTATGGTTGGCATGGTTGGCATGGTTGGCATGGTTGGTATGGTTGGTACGGTTGACATGGTTGGTATGGTTGGTATGGTTGGTATGGTTGGCATGGTTGGAATGGTTGGTATGGTTGGTATGGTTTGTATGGTTGGTATGGTTGGTATGGTTGGCATGGTTGTTATGGTTGGCATGGTTGGTATGGTTGGTATGGTTGGTATGGTTGGCATGGTTGGTATGGTTGGTATGGTTGGCATGGTTGGAATGGTTGGTATGGCTGGTATGGTTGGTATAGTGGGTATGGTTTGCATGGTTGGCATGGTTGGTATGGTTGGTATGGTTGGTATGGTTGGCATGGTTGGTATGGTTGGTATGGTTGGTATGGTTGGTATGGTTTGCATGGTTGGCATGGTTGGTATGGTTGGTATGGTTGGCATGGTTGGTATGGTTGGTATGGTTGGTATGGTTGGTATGGTTGGCATGGTTGGAATGGTTGGTGTGGTTGGCATGGTTGGTATGGTTGTTATGGTTGGCATGGTTGGTATGGTTGGTATGGTTGGTATGGTTTGCATGGTTGGCATGGTTGGTATGGTTGGCATGGTTGGTATGGTTGGTATGGTTGGTATGGTTGGCATGGTTTTTATGGTTGGTATGGTTGGTATGGTTGGTATGGTTGGTATGGTTGGCATGGTTGGTATGGTTGGTATGGTTGGTATGGTTGGTATGGTTTGCATGGTTGGCATGGTTGGTATGGTTGGTATGGTTGGTATGGTTGGTATGCTTGGTATGCTTTGTATGGTTGGTATGCTTGGTATGCTTGGTATGGTTGGTATGGTTGGTATGGTTGGTATGGTTGGTATGGTTGGCATGGTTGGAATGGTTGGTATGGTTGGCATGGTTGGCATGGTTGGAATGGTTGGTATGGTTGGCATGGTTGGTATGCTTGGTATGCTTGGTATGCTTGGTATGCTTGGTATGGTTGGTATGCTTGGTATGCTTGGTATGGTTGCTATGCTTGGTATGGTCTGTATGGTTGGTATGGTTGGTATGGTTGGTATGGTTGGCATGGTTGGTATGGTTGGTATGGTTGGTATGGTTGGTATGGTTGGTATGGTTGGCGTGGTAGGAATGGTTGGTATGGTTGGCATGGTTGGTATGGTTGGTATGGGTTGTATGGTTGGCATGGTTGGTATGGTTGGTATGGTTGGTACGGTTGACATGGTTGGTAAGGTTGGTATGGTTGGCATGATTGGTATGGTTGGTATGCTTGGTATGCTTGGTATGCTTGGTATGGTTGGTATGGTTGGCATGGTTGGTATGGTTGGTATGGTTGGTATGGTTGGCATGGTTGGTATGGTTGGTATGGTTGGCATGGTTGGAATGGTTGGTATGGTTGGTATGGTTTGTATGGTTGGTATGGTTGGCATGGTTGTTATGGTTGGTATGGTTGGTATGGTTGGCATGGTTGGAATGGTTGGTATGGTTGGTATGGTTTGTATGGTTGGTATGGTTGGCATGGTTGTTATGGTTGGCATGGTTTGTATGGTTGGTATGGTTGGTATGGTTGGCATGGTTGGTATGGTTGGTATAGTTGGCATGGTTGGAATGGTTGGTATGGCTGGTATGGTTGGTATAGTGGGTATGGTTTGCATGGTTGGCATGGTTGGTATGGTTGGTATGGTTGGCATGGTTGGTATGGTTGGTATGGTTTGCATGGTTGGCATGGTTGGTATGGTTGGTATGGTTGGCATGGTTGGTATGGTTGGTATGGTTGGTATGGTTGGTATGGTTGGTATGGTTGGCATGGTTGGAATGGTTGGTATGGTTGGCATGATTGGTATGGTTGGTATGGTTCTTATGGTTGGCATGGTTGGTATGGTTGGTATGGTTGGTATGGTTGGTACGGTTGACATGGTTGGTATGGTTGGTATGGTTGGTATGGTTGGTATAGTGGGTATGGTTGGTATGGTTGGCATGGTTGGAATGGTTGGTATGGTTGGCATGGTTGGTATGGTTGGTATGGTTGGTATGCTTGGTATGGCTGGTATGGTTGGTATAGTGGGTATGGTTTGCATGGTTGGCATGGTTGGTATGGTTGGTATGGTTGGCATGGTTGGTATGGTTGGAATGGTTGGCATGGTTGGAATGGTTGGTATGGTTGGCATGGTTGGTGTGGTTGGTATGGTTGGTATGGTTGGCATGGTTGGAATGGTTGGTATGGTTGGTATGGTTGGCATGGTTGGAGTGGTTGGTATTTTTGGCATGGTTGGTATGCTTGGTATGCTTGGTATGCTTGGTATGGTTGGAATGGTTGGTATGGTTGGTATGGTTGGCATGGTTTGCATGGTTGGCATGGTTGGCGTGGTTGGTATGGTTGGTATGGTTGGTATGGTTGGCATGGTTGGAATGGTTGGTGTGGTTGGCATGGTTGGTATGGTTCTTATGGTTGGCATGGTTGGTATGGTTGGTATGGTTGGTATGGTTGGTATGGTTGGTATGGTTTGCATGGTTGGCATGGTTGGTATGGTTGGCATGGTTGGTATGGTTGGTATGGTTGGTATGGTTGGCATGGTTTTTATGGTTGGTATGGTTGGTATGGTTGGTATGGTTGGTATGGTTGGCATGGTTGGTATAGTGGGTATGGTTTGCATGGTTGGCATGGTTGGTATGGTTGGCATGGTTGGTATGGTTGGTATGGTTAGTATGGTTGGCATGGTTGGAATGGTTGGCATGGTTGGAATGGTTGGTATGGTTGGCATGGTTGGTATGGTTGGTATGGTTGGTATGGTTGGTATGGTTGGTACGGTTGACATGGTTGGTAAGGTTGGTATGGTTGGCATGATTGGTATGGTTGGTATGCTTGGTATGATTGGTATGGTTGGTATGGTTGGTATGGTTGGCATGGTTGGTTTGGTTGGTATGGTTGGCATGGTTGGTATGGTTGGTATGGTTGGTATGGTTGGTATGGTTTGCATGGTTGGCATGGTTGGTATGGTTGGTATGGTTGGCATGGTTGGTATGGTTGGTATGGTTGGTATGGTTGGTATGGTTGGCATGGTTGGAATGGTTGGTGTGGTTGGCATGGTTGGTATGCTTGGTATGCTTGGTATGCTTGGTATGGTTGGTATGCTTGGTATGCTTGGTATGGTTGGTATGCTTGGTATGGTTGGAATGGTTGGTATGGCTGGTATGGTTGGTATGGTTGGTATGGCTGGTATGGTTGGTATGGTTGGTATGGTTGGTATGGTTGGCATGGTTGGTATGGTTGGCATGGTTGGTATGGTTGGTATGGTTGGCATGGTTGTTATGGTTGGCATGGTTGATATGGTTGGTATGGTTGGCATGGTTGGCATGGTTGGCATGGTTGGTATATTTGGTATGGTTGGTATGGTTGGTATGGTTGGTATGGTTGGTATGCTTGGTATGCTTTGTATGGTTGGTATGCTTGGTATGCTTGGTATGGTTGGTATGGTTGGTATGGTTGGTATGGTTGGTATGGTTGGCATGGTTGGAATGGTTGGTATGGTTGGCATGGTTGGCATGGTTGGAATGGTTGGTATGGTTGGCATGGTTGGTATGCTTGGTATGCTTGGTATGCTTGGTATGCTTGGTATGGTTGGTATGCTTGGTATGCTTGGTATGGTTGCTATGCTTGGTATGGTCTGTATGGTTGGTATGGTTGGTATGGTTGGTATGGTTGGCATGGTTGGCATGGTTGGTATGGTTGGTATGGTTGGCATGGTTGGCATGGTTGGCATGGTTGGCATGGTTGGTATATTTGGTATGGTTGGTATGGTTGGTATGGTTGGCATGGTTGGAATGGTTGGTATGGTTGGCATGGTTGGCATGGTTGGAATGGTTGGTATGGTTGGCATGGTTGGTATGCTTGGCATGCTTGGTATGCTTGGTATGCTTGGTATGGTTGGTTTGCTTGGTATGGTTGGTATGCTTGGTATAATTGGTATGGTTGGTATGGTTGGTATGGTTGGTATGGTTGGTATGCTTGGTATGGTTGGTATGCTTTGTATGGTTGGTATGCTTGGTATGCTTGGTATGGTTGGTATGGTTGGTATGGTTGGTATGGTTGGTATGGTTGGCATGGTTGGAATGGTTGGTATGGTTGGTATGGTTGGCATGGTTGGCATGGTTGGAATGGTTGGTATGGTTGGCATGGTTGGTATGCTTGGTATGCTTGGTATGCTTGGTATGCTTGGTATGCTTGGTATGGTTGGTATGCTTGGTATGGTTGGTATGCTTGGTATGGTTGGTATGCTTGGTATAATTGGTATGGTTGGTATGGTTGGTATGCTTGGTATGGTTGGTATGGTTGGTATGCTTGGTATGCTTTGTATGGTTGGTATGCTTGGTATGCTTGGTATGGTTGGTATGGTTGGTATGGTTGGTATGGTTGGTATGGTTGGTATGGTTGGTATGGTTGGCATGGTTGGAATGGTTGGTATGGTTGGTATGGTTGGCATGGTTGGAATGGTTGGTATTTTTGGCATGGTTGGTATGCTTGGTATGCTTGGTATGCTTGGTATGCTTGGTATGGTTGGAATGGTTGGTATGGTTGGTATGGTTGGTATGGTTGGCATGGTTGGTATGGTTGGTATGGTTGGTATTTTTGGTATGGTTGGCATGGTTGGAATGGTTGGTATGGTTGGTATGGTTGGTATGGTTGGTATGCTTGGTATGCTTGGTATGGTTGGTATGGTTGGTATGGTTGGTATGGTTGGCATGGTTGGTATGGTTGGTATTGTTGGCATGGTTGGTATGCTTGGTATGGTTGGTATGGTTGGTATGGTTGGTATGCTTGGTATGCTTTGTATGGTTGGTATGCTTGGTATGCTTGGTATGCTTGGTATGGTTGGTATGGTTGGTATGGTTGGTATGGTTGGCATGGTTGGAATGGTTGGTATGGTTGGTATGGTTGGCATGGTTGGCATGGTTGGAATGGTTGGTATGGTTGGCATGGTTGGTATGCTTGGTATGCTTGGTATGCTTGGTATGCTTGGTATGCTTGGTATGCTTGGTATGGTTGGTATGCTTGGTATGGTTGGTATGCTTGGTATGGTTGGTATGCTTGGTATAATTGGTATGGTTGGTATGGTTGGTATGGTTGGTATGCTTGGTATGGTTGGTATGGTTGGTATGCTTGGTATGCTTTGTATGGTTGGTATGCTTGGTATGCTTGGTATGGTTGGTATGCTTGGTATGGTTGGTATGGTTGGTATGGTTGGCATGGTTGGAATGGTTGGTATGGTTGGCATGGTTGGCATGGTTGGAATGGTTGGTATGGTTGGCATGGTTGGTATGCTTGGTATGCTTGGTATGCTTGGTATGCTTGGTATGCTTGGTATGCTTGGTATGCTTGGTATGGTTGGTATGCTTGGTATGCTTGGTATGGTTGCTATGCTTGGTATGGTCTGTATGGTTGGTATGGTTGGTATGGTTGGCATGGTTGGTATGGTTGGTATGGTTGGCATGGTTGGCATGGTTGGTATATTTGGTATGGTTGGTATGGTTGGTATGGTTGGTATGGTTGGTATGGTTGGCATGGTTGGTATGGTTGGTATGGTTGGTATGGTTGGCATGGTTGGTATGGTTGGTATGGTTGGTATGGTTGGTATGGTTGGTATGGTTGGCATGGTTGTTATGGTTGGCATGGTTGGTATGGTTGGCATGGTTGGTATGGTTGGTATGGTTGGCATGGTTGGAATGGTTGGTATGGTTGGTATGGTTGGCATGGTTGGTATGGTTGGTATGGTTGGTATGGTTGGCATGGTTGGTATGGTTGGTATGGTTGGTATGGTTGGTACGGTTGGCATGGTTGGAATGGTTGGTATGGTTGGTATGGTTGGTATGGTTGGTATGGTTGGTATGGTTGGCATGGTTGGTATGGTTGGTATGGTTGGTATGGTTGGTATGGTTGGCATGGTTGGTATATTTGGTATGGTTGGCATGGTTGGTATGGTTGGTATGGTTGGCATGGTTGGAATGGTTGGTATGGTTGGTATGGTTGGTATGGTTGGTATGGTTGGTATGGTTGGCATGGTTGTTATGGTTGGCATGGTTGGTATGGTTGGTATGGTTGGTATGGTTGGCATGGTTGGTATGGTTGGTATGGTTGGCATGGTTGGAATGGTTGGTATGGCTGGTATGGTTGGTATACTGGGTATGGTTTGCATGGTTGGCATGGTTGGTATGGTTGGCATGGTTGGTATGGTTGGTATGGTTGGTATGGTTGGTATGGTTGGTATGGTTGGTATGGTTGGCATGGTTGGAATGGTTGGTATGGTTGGCATGGTTGGTATGGTTGGTATGGGTTGTATGGTTGGCATGGTTGGTATGGTTGGTATGGTTGGTATGGTTGGTACGGTTGACATGGTTGGTAAGGTTGGTATGGTTGGCATGATTGGTATGGTTGGTATGCTTGGTATGCTTGGTATGGTTCTTATGGTTGGCATGGTTGGTATGGTTGGTATGGTTGGTACGGTTGACATGGTTGGTATGGTTGGTATATTTGGTATGGTTGGCATGGTTGGTATGGTTGGTATGGGTTGTATGGTTGGCATGGTTGGTATGGTTGGCATGGTTGGTATGGTTGGTACGGTTGACATGGTTGGTATGGTTGGTATGGTTGGCATGGTTGGAATGGTTGGTATGGTTGGTATGGTTGGCATGGTTGGCATGGTTGGCATGGTTGGCATGGTTGGCATGGTTGGTATATTTGGTATGGTTGGCATGGTTGGTATGGTTGGCATGGTTGGTATATTTGGTATGGTTGGCATGGTTGGTATGGTTGGTATGGGTTGTATGGTTGGCATGGTTGGTATGGTTGGCATGGTTGGTATGGTTGGTACGGTTGACATGGTTGGTATGGTTGGTATGGTTGGTATGGTTGGCATGGTTGGAATGGTTGGTATGGTTGGTATGGTTTGTATGGTTGGTATGGTTGGTATGGTTGGCATGGTTGTTATGGTTGGCATGGTTGGTATGGTTGGTATGGTTGGTATGGTTGGCATGGTTGGTATGGTTGGTATGGTTGGCATGGTTGGAATGGTTGGTATGGCTGGTATGGTTGGTATAGTGGGTATGGTTTGCATGGTTGGCATGGTTGGTATGGTTGGTATGGTTGGTATGGTTGGCATGGTTGGTATGGTTGGTATGGTTGGTATGGTTGGTATGGTTTGCATGGTTGGCATGGTTGGTATGGTTGGTATGGTTGGCATGGTTGGTATGGTTGGTATGGTTGGTATGGTTGGTATGGTTGGCATGGTTGGAATGGTTGGTGTGGTTGGCATGGTTGGTATGGTTCTTATGGTTGGCATGGTTGGTATGGTTGGTATGGTTGGTATGGTTTGCATGGTTGGCATGGTTGGTATGGTTGGCATGGTTGGTATGGTTGGTATGGTTGGTATGGTTGGCATGGTTTTTATGGTTGGTATGGTTGGTATGGTTGGTATGGTTGGCATGGTTGGTATGGTTGGTATGGTTGGTATGGTTGGTATGGTTTGCATGGTTGGCATGGTTGGTATGGTTGGCATGGTTGGTATGGTTGGTACGGTTGGTATGGTTGGTATGGTTGGTACGGTTGACATGGTTGGTATGGTTGGTATGGTTGGTATGGTTGGCATGGTTGGTATGGTTGGTATGGTTGGTATGGTTGGTATGGTTTGCATGGTTGGCATGGTTGGTATGGTTTGCATGGTTGGCATGGTTGGTATGGTTGGTATGGTTGGCATGGTTGGTATGGTTGGTATGGTTGGTATGGTTGGTATGGTTGGCATGGTTGGAATGGTTGGTGTGGTTGGCATGGTTGGTATGGTTCTTATGGTTGGCATGGTTGGTATGGTTGGTATGGTTGGTATGGTTTGCATGGTTGGCATGGTTGGTATGGTTGGCATGGTTGGTATGGTTGGTATGGTTGGTATGGTTGGCATGGTTTTTATGGTTGGTATGGTTGGTATGGTTGGTATGGTTGGCATGGTTGGTATGGTTGGTATGGTTGGTATGGTTGGTATGGTTTGCATGGTTGGCATGGTTGGTATGGTTGGCATGGTTGGTATGGTTGGTACGGTTGGTATGGTTGGTATGGTTGGTACGGTTGACATGGTTGGTATGGTTGGTATGGTTGGTATGGTTGGCATGGTTGGTATGGTTGGTATGGTTGGTATGGTTGGTATGGTTTGCATGGTTGGCATGGTTGGTATGGTTGGCATGGTTGGTATGGTTGGCATGGTTGGAATGGTTGGTTTGGCTGGTATGGTTGGTATAGTGGGTATGGTTTGCATGGTTGGCATGGTTGATATGGTTGGCATGGTTGGTATGGTTGGTATGGTTGGTATGGTTGGTATGGTTGGTATGGTTGGTATGGTTGGCGTGGTAGGAATGGTTGGTATGGTTGGCATGGTTGGTATGGTTGGTATGGGTTGTATGGTTGGCATGGTTGGTATGGTTGGTATGGTTGGTACGGTTGACATGGTTGGTAAGGTTGGTATGGTTGGCATGATTGGTATGGTTGGTATGCTTGGTATGCTTGGTATGCTTGGTATGGTTGGTATGGTTGGCATGGTTGGTATGGTTGGTATGGTTGGTATGGTTGGCATGGTTGGTATGGTTGGTATGGTTGGCATGGTTGGAATGGTTGGTATGGTTGGTATGGTTTGTATGGTTGGTATGGTTGGCATGGTTGTTATGGTTGGCATGGTTTGTATGGTTGGTATGGTTGGTATGGTTGGCATGGTTGGTATGGTTGGTATAGTTGGCATGGTTGGAATGGTTGGTATGGCTGGTATGGTTGGTATAGTGGGTATGGTTTGCATGGTTGGCATGGTTGGTATGGTTGGTATGGTTGGCATGGTTGGTATGGTTGGTATGGTTGGTATGGTTTGCATGGTTGGCATGGTTGGTATGGTTGGTATGGTTGGCATGGTTGGTATGGTTGGTATGGTTGGTATGGTTGGTATGGTTGGTATGGTTGGCATGGTTGGAATGGTTGGTATGGTTGGCATGATTGGTATGGTTGGTATGGTTCTTATGGTTGGCATGGTTGGTATGGTTGGTATGGTTGGTATGGTTGGTACGGTTGACATGGTTGGTATGGTTGGTATGGTTGGTATGGTTGGTATGGTTGGTATGGTTGGTATAGTGGGTATGGTTGGTATGGTTGGCATGGTTGGAATGGTTGGTATGGTTGGCATGGTTGGTATGGTTGGTATGGTTGGTATGCTTGGTATGGCTGGTATGGTTGGTATAGTGGGTATGGTTTGCATGGTTGGCATGGTTGGTATGGTTGGTATGGTTGGCATGGTTGGTATGGTTGGTATGGTTGGTATGGTTGGCATGGTTGGTATGGTTGGTATGGTTGGCATGGTTGGAATGGTTGGTATGGCTGGTATGGTTGGTATAGTGGGTATGGTTTGCATTGTTGGCATGGTTGGTATGGTTGGTATGGTTGGAATGGTTGGTATTTCTGGTATGGTGTGTATAGTGCGTATGGTTTGCATGGTTGGCATGGTTGGTATGGTTGGTATGGTTGGCATGGTTGGTATGGTTGGTATGGTTGGTATGGTTGGTATAGTGGGTATGGTTGGTATGGTTGGCATGGTTGGAATGGTTGGTATGGTTGGCATGGTTGGTATGGTTGGTATGCTTGGTATGCTTGGTATGGTTGCTATGCTTGGTATGGTCTGTATGGTTGGTATGGTTGGTATGGTTTGCATGGTTGGCATGGTTGGTATGCTTGGTACGGTTGACATGGTTGGTAAGGTTGGTATGGTTGGTATGGTTGGTATGGTTGGTATGGTTGGTATGGTTGGTATGGTTGGTATGGTTGGTATAGTGGGTATGGTTGGTATGGTTGGCATGGTTGGAATGGTTGGTATGGTTGGCATGGTTGGCATGGTTGGTATGGTTGGTATGGTTGGTATGCTTGGTATGCTTGGTATGGTTGCTATGCTTGATATGGTCTGTATGGTTGGTATGGTTGGTATGGTTGGTATGGTTTGCATGGTTGGCATGGTTGGTATGCTTGGTACGGTTGACATGGTTGGTAAGGTTGGTATGGTTGGTATGGTTGGTATGGTTGGCATGGTTGGTATGGTTGGTATGGTTGGTATGGTTGGTATGGTTTGCATGGTTGGCATGGTTGGCATGGTTGGTATGGTTGGTATGGTTGGCATGGTTGGTATGGTTGGTATGGTTGGTATGGTTGGTATGGTTTGCATGGTTGGCATGGTTGGCATGGTTGGTATGGTTGGCATGATTGGTATGGTTGGTATGGTTGGCATGGTTGGAATGGTTGGCATGGCTGGTATGGTTGGCATGGTTGGTATGGTTGGTATGGTTGGTATGGTTGGCATGGTTGGTATGGTTGGTATGGTTGGTATGGTTGGTATGGTTGGTATGGTTGGCATGGTTGTTATGGTTGGCATGGTTGGTATGGTTGGCATGGTTGGTATGGTTGGTATGGTTGGCATGGTTGGAATGGTTGGTATGGTTGGTATGGTTGGTATGGTTGGTATGGTTGGCATGGTTGGTATGGTTGGTATGGTTGGTATGGTTGGTATGGTTGGCATGGTTGGAATGGTTGGTATGGTTGGTATGGTTGGTATGCTTGGTATGCTTGGTATGCTTGGTATGCTTGGTATGCTTGGTATGGTTGGTATGCTTGGTATGGTTGGTATGCTTGGTATAATTGGTATGGTTGGTATGGTTGGTATGGTTGGCATGGTTGGTATGGTTGGTATGGTTGGTATGGTTGGTATGGTTGGCATGGTTGGAATGGTTGGTATGGTTGGTATGGTTGGTATGGTTGGTATGCTTGGTATGCTTGGTATGGTTGGTATGGTTGGTATGGTTGGTATGGTTGGTATGGTTGGTATGGTTGGCATGGTTGGTATGGTTGGTATGGTTGGCATGGTTGGTATGCTTGGTATGGTTGGTATGGTTGGTATGCTTGGTATGCTTTGTATGGTTGGTATGCTTGGTATGCTTGGTATGGTTGGTATGGTTGGTATGGTTGGTATGGTTGGTATGGTTGGTATGGTTGGCATGGTTGGAATGGTTGGTATGGTTGGTATGGTTGGCATGGTTGGCATGGTTAGAATGGTTGGTATGGTTGGCATGGTTGGTATGCTTGGTATGCTTGGTATGCTTGGTATGCTTGGTATGCTTGGTATGGTTGGTATGCTTGGTATGGTTGGTATGCTTGGTATGGTTGGTATGCTTGGTATAATTGGTATGGTTGGTATGGTTGGTATGCTTGGTATGGTTGGTATAGTTGGTATGCTTGGTATGCTTTGTATGGTTGGTATGCTTGGTATGGTTGGTATGGTTGGTATGGTTGGTATGGTTGGCATGGTTGGAATGGTTGGTATGGTTGGCATGGTTGGCATGGTTGGAATGGTTGGCATGGTTGGTATAGTTGGTATGCTTGGTATGCTTTGTATGGTTGGTATGCTTGGTATGGTTGGTATGGTTGGTATGGTTGGTATGGTTGGCATGGTTGGAATGGTTGGTATGGTTGGCATGGTTGGCATGGTTGGAATGGTTGGTATGGTTGGCATGGTTGGCATGGTTGGAATGGTTGGTATGGTTGGTATGCTTGGTATGCTTGGTATGCTTGGTATGCTTGGTATGCTTGGTATGCTTGGTATGCTTGGCATGGTTGGAATGGTTGGTATGGTTGGTATGGTTGGCATGGTTGATATGGTTGGTATGGTTGGTATGGTTGGCATGGTTGGTATGGTTGGTATGGTTGGTATGGTTGGTATGCTTGGTATGGTTGGTATGGTTGGTATGCTTGGTATGCTTTGTATGGTTGGTATGCTTGGTATGGTTGGTATGGTTGGTATGGTTGGTATGGTTGGTATGGTTGGTATGGTTGGCATGGTTGGAATGGTTGGTATGGTTGGCATGGTTGGCATGGTTGGAATGGTTGGTATGGTTGGCATGGTTGGTATGCTTGGTATGCTTGGTATGCTTGGTATGCTTGGTATGCTTGGTATGGTTGGTATGCTTGGTATGGTTGGTATGCTTGGTATGGTTGGTATGCTTGGTATAATTGGTATGGTTGGTATGGTTGGTATGGTTGGTATGCTTGGTATGGTTGGTATGGTTGGTATGCTTGGTATGCTTTGTATGGTTGGTATGCTTGGTATGCTTGGTATGGTTGGTATGGTTGGTATGGTTGGTATGGTTGGTATGGTTGGCATGGTTGGAATGGTTGGTATGGTTGGCATGGTTGGCATGGTTGGAATGGTTGGTATGGTTGGCATGGTTGGTATGCTTCGTATGCTTGGTATGCTTGGTATGCTTGGTATGCTTGGTATGCTTGGTATGCTTGGTATGCTTGGTATGCTTGGTATGGTTGCTATGCTTGGTATGGTCTGTATGGTTGGTAGGGTTGGTATGGTTGGCATGGTTGGTATGGTTGGTATGGTTGGCATGGTTGGCATGGTTGGCATGGTTGGCATGGTTGGTATATTTGGTATGGTTGGTATGGTTGGTATGGTTGGTATGGTTGGTATGGTTGGTATGGTTGGTATGGTTGGCATGGTTGGTATGGTTGGTATGGTTGGTATGGTTGGCATGGTTGGTATGGTTGGTATGGTTGGTATGGTTGGTATGGTTGGCATGGTTGTTATGGTTGGCATGGTTGGTATGGTTGGCATGGTTGGTATGGTTGGTATGGTTGGCATGGTTGGAATGGTTGGTATGGTTGGTATGGTTGGCATGGTTGGTATGGTTGGTATGGTTGGTATGGTTGGCATGGTTGGTATGGTTGGTATGGTTGGTATGGTTGGCATGGTTGGAATGGTTGGTATGGTTGGCATGGTTGGTATGCTTGGTATGCTTGGTATGCTTGGTATGCTTGGTATGGTTGGTATGCTTGGTATGGTTGGTATGCTTGGTATGGTTGGTATGCTTGGTATAATTGGTATGGTTGGTATGGTTGGTATGCTTGGTATGGTTGGTATGGTTGGTATGCTTGGTATGCTTTGTATGGTTGGTATGCTTGGTATGGTTGGTATGCTTGGTATGGTTGGTATGCTTGGTATAATTGGTATGGTTGGTATGGTTGGTATGGTTGGTATGCTTGGTATGGTTGGTATGGTTGGTATGCTTGGTATGCTTTGTATGGTTGGTATGCTTGGTATGCTTGGTATGGTTGGTATGGTTGGTATGGTTGGTATGGTTGGTATGGTTGGTATGGTTGGTATGGTTGGCATGGTTGGAATGGTTGGTATGGTTGGCATGGTTGGCATGGTTGGAATGGTTGGTATGGTTGGCATGGTTGGTATGCTTGGTATGCTTGGTATGCTTGGTATGCTTGGTATGCTTGGTGTGCTTGGTATGCTTGGTATGCTTGGTATGGTTGGTATGCTTGGTATGCTTGGTATGGTTGCTATGCTTGGTATGGTCTGTATGGTTGGTATGGTTGGTATGGTTGGCATGGTTGGTATGGTTGGTATGGTTGGCATGGTTGCATGGTTGGCATGGTTGGCATGGTTGGTATGTTTGGTATGGTTGGTATGGTTGGTATGGTTGGTATGGTTGGTATGGTTGGTATGGTTGGTATGGTTGGCATGGTTGGTATGGTTGGTATGGTTGGTATGGTTGGCATGGTTGGTATGGTTGGTATGGTTGGTATGGTTGGTATGGTTGGTATGATTGGTATGGTTGGCATGGTTTTTATGGTTGGTATGGTTGGTATGGTTGGCATGGTTGGTATGGTTGGTATGGTTGGTATGGTTGGCATGGTTGTTATGGTTGGCATGGTTGGTATGGTTGGCATGGTTGGTATGGTTGGTATGGTTGGCATGGTTGGAATGGTTGGTATGGTTGGTATGGTTGGCATGGTTGGTATGGTTGGTATGGTTGGTATGGTTGGTATGGTTGGTATGGTTGGCATGGTTGGAATGGTTGGTATGGTTGGCATGGTTGGTATGGTTGGTATGGGTTGTATGGTTGGCATGGTTGGTATGGTTGGCATGGTTGGTATGGTTGGTATGGTTGGTATGGTTGGTATGGTTGGCGTGGTTGGAATGGTTGGTATGGTTGGTATGGTTGGCATGGTTGGTATGGTTGGTATGGTTGGTATGGTTGGTATGGTTGGTATGGTTGGCATGGTTGGAATGGTTGGTATGGTTGGCATGGTTGGTATGGTTGGTATGGTTGGTATGGTTGGCATGGTTGGTATGGTTGGTATGGTTGGTATGGTTGGTATGGTTGGTATGGTTGGCATGGTTGGAATGGTTGGTATGGTTGGTATGGTTGGCATGGTTGGTATGGTTGGTATGGTTGGTATGGTTGGCATGGTTGGTATGGTTGGTATGGTTGGCATGGTTGTTATGGTTGGCATGGTTGGTATGGTTGGTATGGTTGGTATGGTTGGTATGGTTGGTATGGTTGGTATGGTTGGTATGGTTGGCATGGTTGGAATGGTTGGTATGGTTGGTATGGTTGGCATGGTTGGTATGGTTGGTATGGTTGGCATGGTTGTTATGGTTGGTATGGTTGGTATGGTTGGTATGGTTGGCATGGTTGGTATGGTTGGTATGGTTGGTATGGTTGGTATGGTTGGCATGGTTGGTATGGTTGGTATGGTTGGTATGGTTGGAATGGTTGGTATGGTTGGTATGGTTGGCATGGTTGGTATGGTTGGTATGGTTGGTATGGTTGGCATGGTTGGTATGGTTGGTATGGTTGGCATGGTTGTTATGGTTGGCATGGTTGGTATGGTTGGCATGGTTGGTATGGTTGGTATGGTTGGTATGGTTGGTATGGTTGGTATGGTTGGTATGGTTGGTATGGTTGGTATGGTTGGTATGGTTGGTATGGTTGGTATGGTTGGTATGGTTGGTATGGTTGGCATGGTTGTTATGGTTGGCATGGTTGGTATGGTTGGTATGGTTGGTATGGTTGGCATGGTTGGTATGGTTGGTATGGTTGGCATGGTTGTTATGGTTGGCATGGTTGGTATGGTTGGCATGGTTGGTATGGTTGGTATATTTGGTATGGTTGGTATGGTTGGTATGGTTGGTATGGTTGGCATGGTTGGAATGGTTGGTATGGTTGGTATGGTTGGCATGGTTGGTATGGTTGGTATGGTTGGTATGGTTGGCATGGTTGTTATGGTTGGCATGGTTGGTATGGTTGGCATGGTTGGTATGGTTGGTATGGTTGGCATGGTTGGAATGGTTGGTATGGTTGGTATGGTTGGCATGGTTGGTATGGTTGGTATGGTTGGTATGGTTGGCATGGTTGGTATGGTTGGTATGGTTGGTATGGCTGGTATGGTTGGTATGGTTGGCATGGTTGTTATGGTTGGCATGGTTGGTATGGTTGGTATGGTTGGTATGGTTGGCATGGTTGGTATGGTTGGTATGGTTGGTATGGCTGGTATGGTTGGTATGGTTGGCATGGTTGTTATGGTTGGCATGGTTGGTATGGTTGGTATGGTTGGTATGGTTGGCATGGTTGGTATGGTTGGTATGGTTGGCATGGTTGTTATGGTTGGCATGGTTGGTATGGTTGGCATGGTTGGTATGGTTGGTATGGTTGGCATGGTTGGAATGGTTGGTATGGTTGGCATGGTTGGTATGGTTGGTATGGTTGGTATGGTTGGCATGGTTGGTATGGTTGGTATGGTTGGTATGGCTGGTATGGTTGGTATGGTTGGCATGGTTGTTATGGTTGGCATGGTTGGTATGGTTGGTATGGTTGGCATGGTTGGTATGGTTGGTATGGTTGGTATGGTTGGTATGGTTGGTATGGTTGGTATGGTTGGTATGGTTGGCATGGTTGGAATGGTTGGTATGGTTGGTATGGTTGGCATGGTTGGTATGGTTGGTATGGTTGGTATGGTTGGCATGGTTGTTATGGTTGGCATGGTTGGTATGGTTGGCATGGTTGGTATGGTTGGTATGGTTGGCATGGTTGGAATGGTTGGTATGGTTGGTATGGTTGGCATGGTTTGTATGGTTGGTATGGTTGGTATGGTTGGCATGGTTGGTATGGTTGGTATGGTTGGTATGGCTGGTATGGTTGGTATGGTTGGCATGGTTGTTATGGTTGGCATGGTTGGTATGGTTGGTATGGTTGGTATGGTTGGCATGGTTGGTATGGTTGGTATGGTTGGCATGGTTGTTATGGTTGGCATGGTTGGTATGGTTGGCATGGTTGGTATGGTTGGTATGGTTGGCATGGTTGGAATGGTTGGTATGGTTGGTATGGTTGGCATGGTTGGTATGGTTGGTATGGTTGGTATGGTTGGCATGGTTGGTATGGTTGGTATGGTTGGTATGGTTGGCATGGTTGGTATGGTTGGTATGGTTGGTATGGTTGGTATGGTTGGTATGGTTGGCATGGTTGTTATGGTTGGTATGGTTGGTATGGTTGGCATGGTTGGTATGGTTGGTATGGTTGGTATGGTTGGCATGGTTGTTATGGTTGGCATGGTTGGTATGGTTGGCATGGTTGGTATGGTTGGTATGGTTGGCATGGTTGGAATGGTTGGTATGGTTGGTATGGTTGGCATGGTTGGTATGGTTGGTATGGTTGGTATGGTTGGTATGGTTGGTATGGTTGGCATGGTTGGAATGGTTGGTATGGTTGGCATGGTTGGTATGGTTGGTATGGGTTGTATGGTTGGCATGGTTGGTATGGTTGGTATGGTTGGTATGGTTGGCATGGTTGGTATGGTTGGTATGGTTGGTATGGTTGGTATGGTTGGCATGGTTGTTATGGTTGGCATGGTTGGTATGGTTGGCATGGTTGGTATGGTTGGTATGGTTGGCATGGTTGGAATGGTTGGTATGGTTGGTATGGTTGGCATGGTTGGTATGGTTGGTATGGTTGGTATGGTTGGCATGGTTGGTATGGTTGGTATGGTTGGTATGGCTGGTATGGTTGGTATGTTTGGCATGGTTGTTATGGTTTGCATGGTTGGTATGGTTGGTATGGTTGGTATGGTTGGCATGGTTGGTATGGTTGGTATGGTTGGCATGGTTGTTATGGTTGGCATGGTTGGTATGGTTGGCATGGTTGGTATGGTTGGTATGGTTGGCATGGTTGGAATGGTTGGTATGGTTGGTATGGTTGGCATGGTTGGTATGGTTGGTATGGTTGGTATGGTTGGCATGGTTGGTATGGTTGGCATGGTTGGTATGGTTGGTATGGTTGGTATGGTTGGCATGGTTGGAATGGTTGGTATGGTTGGCATGGTTGGTATGGTTGGTATGGGTTGTATGGTTGGCATGGTTGGTATGCTTGGTATGGTTTTTATGGTTGGTACGGTTGACATGGTTGGTAAGGTTGGTATGGTTGGCATGATTGGTATGGTTGGTATGGTTGGTATGGTTGGTATGGTTGGCATGGTTGGTATGGTTGGTATGGTTGGTATGGTTGGTATGCTTGGTATGCTTGGTATGCTTGGTATGGTTGGTATGGTTGGCATGGTTGGTATGGTTGGTATGGTTGGCATGGTTGGTATGGTTGGAATGGTTGGTATGGTTGGTATGGTTTGTATGGTTGGTATGGTTGGTATGGTTGGCATGGTTGTTATGGTTGGCATGGTTGGTATGGTTGGTATGGGTTGTATGGTTGGTATGGTTGGCATGGTTGGAATGGTTGGTATGGTTGGCATGGTTGGTATGGTTGGTATGGTTTGTATGGTTGGTATGGTTGGTATGGTTGGCATGGTTGTTATGGTTGGCATGGTTGGTATGGTTGGTATGGTTGGTATGGTTGGCATGGTAGGTATGGTTGGTATGGTTGGCATGGTTGGCATGGTTGGAATGGTTGGTATGGTTGGCATGGTTGGTATGGTTGGTATGGGTTGTATGGTTGGCATGATTGGTATGGTTGGTATGGTTGGTATGGGTTGTATGGTTGGTATGGTTGGTATGGTTGGTATGGTTGGTATGGTTGGCATGGTTGGAATGGTTGGTATGGTTGGCATGGTTGGTATGGTTGGTATGGGTTGTATGGTTGGTATGGTTGGCATGGTTGGAATGGTTGGTATGGTTGGCATGGTTGGTATGGTTGGTATGGTTGGTATGGTTGGTACGGTTGACATGGTTGGTAAGGTTGGTATGGTTGGCATGATTGGTATGGTTGGTATGCTTGGTATGCTTGGTATGCTTGGTATGCTTGGTATGGTTGGTATGGTTGGCATGGTTGGTATGGTTGGTATGGTTGGCATGGTTGGTATGGTTGGAATGGTTGGTATGGTTGGTATGGTTTGTATGGTTGGTATGGTTGGTATGGTTGGCATGGTTGTTATGGTTGGCATGGTTGGTATGGTTGGTATGGTTGGTATGGTTGGCATGGTTGGTATGGTTGGTATGGTTGGCATGGTTTGAATGGTTGGTATGGCTGGTATGGTTGGTATAGTGGGTATGGTTTGCATGGTTGGCATGGTTGGTATGGTTGGTATGGTTGGCATGGTTGGTATATTTGGTATGGTTGGTATGGTTGGTATGGTTGGTATGGTTGGTATGGTTGGTATGGTTGGCATGGTTGGTATGGTTGGTATGGTTGGTATGGTTGGCATGGTTGGTATGGTTTGCATGGTTGGCATGGTTGGCATGGTTGGTATGGTTGGTATGGTTGGCATGGTTGGTATGGTTGGTATGGTTGGTATGGTTGGTATGGTTGGTATGGTTGGCATGGTTGTTATGGTTGGCATGGTTGGTATGGTTGGCATGGTTGGTATGGTTGGTATGGTTGGCATGGTTGGAATGGTTGGTATGGTTGGTATGGTTGGTATGGTTGGTATGGTTGGCATGGTTGGTATGGTTGGTATGGTTGGTATGGTTGGTATGGTTGGCATGGTTGGAATGGTTGGTATGGTTGGTATGGTTGGTATGCTTGGTATGCTTGGTATGCTTGGTATGCTTGGTATGCTTGGTATGGTTGGTATGCTTGGTATAATTGGTATGGTTGGTATGGTTGGTATGGTTGGTATGCTTGGTATGCTTGGTATGCTTGGTATGCTTGGTATGCTTGGTATGGTTGGTATGGTTGGCATGGTTGGTATGGTTGGAATGGTTGGTATGGTTGGTATGGTTTGTATGGTTGGTATGGTTGGTATGGTTGGCATGGTTGTTATGGTTGGCATGGTTGGTATGGTTGGTATGGTTGGTATGGTTGGCATGGTTGGTATGGTTGGTATGGTTGGCATGGTTTGAATGGTTGGTATGGCTGGTATGGTTGGTATAGTGGGTATGGTTTGCATGGTTGGCATGGTTGGTATGGTTGGTATGGTTGGCATGGTTGGTATATTTGGTATGGTTGGCATGGTTGGTATGGTTGGTATGGTTGGTATGGTTGGCATGGTTGGTATGGTTGGTATGGTTGGTATGGTTGGTATGGTTGGCATGGTTGGAATGGTTGGTATGGTTGGTATGGTTGGTATGCTTGGTATGCTTGGTATGCTTGGTATGCTTGGTATGCTTGGTATGGTTGGTATGCTTGGTATGGTTGGTATGCTTGGTATGCTTGGTATGCTTGGTATGCTTGGTATGCTTGGTATGGTTGGTATGCTTGGTATGGTTGGTATGCTTGGTATAATTGGTATGGTTGGTATGGTTGGTATGCTTGGTATGCTTGGTATGGTTGCTATGCTTGGTATGGTCTGTATGGTTGGTATGGTTGGTATGGTTGGCATGGTTGGAATGGTTGGTATGGTTGGTATGGTTGGTATGGTTGGCATGGTTGGTATGGTTGGTATGGTTGGTATGGTTGGTATGGTTGGCATGGTTGGAATGGTTGGTATGGTTGGTATGGTTGGTATGGTTGGTATGGTTGGTATGGTTGGCATGGTTGGTATGGTTGGTATGGTTGGCATGGTTGGTATGCTTGGTATGGTTGGTATGGTTGGTATGCTTGGTATGCTTTGTATGGTTGGTATGCTTGGTATGCTTGGTATGGTTGGTATGGTTGGTATGGTTGGTATGGTTGGTATGGTTGGTATGGTTGGTATGGTTGGTATGGTTGGCATGGTTGGAATGTTTGGTATGGTTGGTATGGTTGGCATGGTTGGCATGGTTAGAATGGTTGGTATGGTTGGCATGGTTGGTATGCTTGGTATGCTTGGTATGCTTGGTATGCTTGGTATGCTTGGTATGCTTGGTATGGTTGATATGCTTGGTATGGTTGGTATGCTTGGTATGGTTGGTATGCTTGGTATAATTGGTATGGTTGGTATGGTTGGTATGGTTGGTATGGTTGGTATGCTTTGTATGGTTGGTATAGTTGATATGCTTGGTATGCTTTGTATGGTTGGTATGCTTGGTATGCTTGGTATGGTTGGTATGGTTGGTATGGTTGGTATGGTTGGTATGGTTGGCATGGTTGGAATGGTTGGTATGGTTGGCATGGTTGGCATGGTTGGAATGGTTGGTATGGTTGGCATGGTTGGTATGCTTGGTATGCTTGGTATGCTTGGTATGCTTGGTATGCTTGGTATGCTTGGCATGGTTGGAATGGTTGGTATGGTTGGTATGGTTGGCATGGTTGGTATGGTTGGTATGGTTGGTATGGTTGGCATGGTTGGTATGGTTGGTATGGTTGGTATGGTTGGTATGCTTGGTATGGTTGGTATGGTTGGTATGCTTGGTATGCTTTGTATGGTTGGTATGCTTGGTATGGTTGGTATGGTTGGTATGGTTGGTATGGTTGGTATGGTTGGTATGGTTGGCATGGTTGGAATGGTTGGTATGGTTGGCATGGTTGGCATGGTTGGAATGGTTGGTATGGTTGGCATGGTTGGTATGCTTGGTATGCTTGGTATGCTTGGTATGCTTGGTATGCTTGGTATGGTTGGTATGCTTGGTATGGTTGGTATGCTTGGTATGGTTGGTATGCTTGGTATAATTGGTATGGTTGGTATGGTTGGTATGGTTGGTATGCTTGGTATGGTTGGTATGGTTGGTATGGTTGGTATGGTTGGTATGCTTGGTATGCTTTGTATGGTTGGTATGCTTGGTATGGTTGGTATGGTTGGTATGGTTGGTATGGTTGGTATGGTTGGTATGGTTGGTATGGTTGGCATGGTTGGAATGGTTGGTATGGTTGGCATGGTTGGCATGGTTGGAATGGTTGGTATGGTTGGCATGGTTGGTATGCTTCGTATGCTTGGTATGCTTGGTATGCTTGGTATGCTTGGTATGCTTGGTATGGTTGGTATGCTTGGTATGCTTGTTATGCTTGGTATGGTTGCTATGCTTGGTATGGTCTGTATGGTTGGTATGGTTGGTATGGTTGGCATGGTTGGTATGGTTGGTATGGTTAGCATGGTTGGCATGGTTGGCATGGTTGGCATGGTTGGTATATTTGGTATGGTTGGTATGGTTGGTATGGTTGGTATGGTTGGTATGGTTGGCATGGTTGGTATGGTTGGTATGGTTGGTATGGTTGGCATGGTTGGTATGGTTGGTATGGTTGGTATGGTTGGTATGGTTGGCATGGTTGTTATGGTTGGCATGGTTGGTATGGTTGGCATGGTTGGTATGGTTGGTATGGTTGGCATGGTTGGAATGGTTGGTATGGTTGGTATGGTTGGCATGGTTGGTATGGTTGGTATGGTTGGTATGGTTGGCATGGTTGGTATGGTTGGTATGGTTGGTATGGTTGGCATGGTTGGAATGGTTGGTATGGTTGGCATGGTTGGTATGCTTGGTATGCTTGGTATGCTTGGTATGCTTGGTATGCTTGGTATGGTTGGTATGCTTGGTATGGTTGGTATGCTTGGTATGGTTGGTATGCTTGGTATAATTGGTATGGTTGGTATGGTTGGTATGGTTGGTATGCTTGGTATGGTTGGTATGGTTGGTATGCTTGGTATGCTTTGTATGGTTGGTATGCTTGGTATGGTTGGTATGCTTGGTATGGTTGGTATGCTTGGTATAATTGGTATGGTTGGTATGGTTGGTATGGTTGGTATGCTTGGTATGGTTGGTATGGTTGGTATGCTTGGTATGCTTTGTATGGTTGGTATGCTTGGTATGCTTGGTATGGTTGGTATGGTTGGTATGGTTGGTATGGTTGGTATGGTTGGTATGGTTGGCATGGTTGGAATGGTTGGTATGGTTGGCATGGTTGGCATGGTTGGAATGGTTGGTATGGTTGGCATGGTTGGTATGCTTGGTATGCTTGGTATGCTTGGTATGCTTGGTATGCTTGGTATGCTTGGTATGCTTGGTATGGTTGGTATGCTTGGTATGCTTGGTATGGTTGCTATGCTTGGTATGGTCTGTATGGTTGGAATGGTTGGTATGGTTGGCATGGTTGGTATGGTTGGTATGGTTGGCATGGTTGGCATGGTTGGCATGGTTGGCATGGTTGGTATATTTGGTATGGTTGGTATGGTTGGTATGGCTGGTATGGTTGGTATGGTTGGTATGGTTGGTATGGTTGGTATGGTTGGCATGGTTGGTATGGTTGGTATGGTTGGTATGGTTGGCATGGTTGGTATGGTTGGTATGGTTGGTATGGTTGGTATGGTTGGTATGGTTGGCATGGTTGTTATGGTTGGTATGGTTGGTATGGTTGGCATGGTTGGTATGGTTGGTATGGTTGGTATGGTTGGCATGGTTGTTATGGTTGGCATGGTTGGTATGGTTGGCATGGTTGGTATGGTTGGTATGGTTGGCATGGTTGGAATGGTTGGTATGGTTGGTATGGTTGGCATGGTTGGTATGGTTGGTATGGTTGGTATGGTTGGTATGGTTGGCATGGTTGGAATGGTTGGTATGGTTGGCATGGTTGGTATGGTTGGTATGGGTTGTATGGTTGGCATGGTTGGTATGGTTGGTATGGTTGGTATGGTTGGCATGGTTGGTATGGTTGGTATGGTTGGTATGGTTGGCATGGTTGTTATGGTTGGCATGGTTGGTATGGTTGGCATGGTTGGTATGGTTGGTATGGCTGGCATGGTTGGAATGGTTGGTATGGTTGGTATGGTTGGCATGGTTGGTATGGTTGGTATGGTTGGTATGGTTGGCATGGTTGGTATGGTTGGTATGGTTGGTATGGCTGGTATGGTTGGTATGGTTGGCATGGTTGTTATGGTTGGCATGGTTGGTATGGTTGGTATGGTTGGTATGGTTGGCATGGTTGGTATGGTTGGTATGGTTGGCATGGTTGTTATGGTTGGCATGGTTGGTATGGTTGGCATGGTTGGTATGGTTGGTATGGTTGGCATGGTTGGAATGGTTGGTATGGTTGGTATGGTTGGCATGGTTGGTATGGTTGGTATGGTTGGTATGGTTGGCATGGTTGGTATGGTTGGTATGGTTGGTATGGCTGGTATGGTTGGTATACTGGGTATGGTTTGCATGGTTGGTATGGTTGGCATGGTTGGTATGGTTGGTATGGTTGGTATGGTTGGTATGGTTGGCATGGTTGGAATGGTTGGTATGGTTGGCATGGTTGGTATGGTTGGTATGGGTTGTATGGTTGGCATGGTTGGTATGATTGGTATGGTTGGTATGGTTGGTACGGTTGACATGGTTGGTAAGGTTGGTATGGTTGGCATGATTGGTATGGTTGGTATGGTTGGTATGGTTGGTATGGTTGGCATGGTTGGTATGGTTGGTATGGTTGGTATGGTTGGTATGGTTGGTATGGTTGGTATGGTTGGTATGGTTGGTATGGTTGGCATGGTTGGTATGGTTGGTATGGTTGGTATGGTTGGCATGGTTGGTATGGTTGGTATGGTTGGTATGGTTGGTATGGTTGGCATGGTTGTTATGGTTGGCATGGTTGGTATGGTTGGCATGGTTGGTATGGTTGGTATGGTTGGCATGGTTGGAATGGTTGGTATGGTTGGTATGGTTGGCATGGTTGGTATGGTTGGTATGGTTGGTATGGTTGGTATGGTTGGTATGGCTGGTATGGTTGGTATACTGGGTATGGTTTGCATGGTTGGCATGGTTGGTATGGTTGGCATGGTTGGTATGGTTGGTATGGTTGGTATGGTTGGTATGGTTGGTATGGTTGGCATGGTTGGAATGGTTGGTATGGTTGGCATGGTTGGTATGGTTGGTATGGGTTGTATGGTTGGCATGGTTGGTATGGTTGGTATGGTTGGTATTGTTGGTACGGTTGACATGGTTGGTAAGGTTGGTATGGTTGGCATGATTGGTATGGTTGGTATGCTTGGTATGCTTGGTATGCTTGGTATGGTTGGTATGGTTGGCATGGTTGGTATGGTTGGTATGGTTGGCATGGTTGGTATGGTTGGTATGGTTGGCATGGTTGGAATGGTTGGTATGGTTGGTATGGTTTGTATGGTTGGTATTGTTGGTATGGTTGGCATGGTTGTTATGGTTGGCATGGTTGGTATGGTTGGTATGGTTGGTATGGTTGGCATGGTTGGTATGGTTGGTATGGTTGGCATGGTTTGAATGGTTGGTATGGCTGGTATGGTTGGTATAGTGGGTATGGTTTGCATGGTTGGCATGGTTGGTATGGTTGGTATGGTTGGCATGGTTGGTATATTTGGTATGGTTGGTATGGTTGGTATGGTTTGCATGGTTGGCATGGTTCGTATGGTTGGTATGGTTGGCATGGTTGGTATGGTTGGTATGGTTGGTATGGTTAATATGGTTGGTATGGTTGGCATGGTTGGAATGGTTGGTGTGGTTGGCATGGTTGGTATGGTTGGTATGGTTCTTATGGTTGGCATGGTTGGTATGGTTGGTATGGTTGGTATGGTTGGTACGGTTGACATGGTTGGTATGGTTGGTATGGTTGGTATGGTTGGCATGGTTGGTATGGTTGGTATGGTTGGTATGGTTGGTATGGTTTGCATGGTTGGCATGGTTGGTATGGTTGGTATGGTTGGTATGGTTGGTACGGTTGACATGGTTGGTATGGTTGGTATGGTTGGCATGGTTGGAATGGTTGGTATGGTTGGCATGGTTGGCATGGTTGGAATGGTTGGTATGGTTGGCATGGTTGGTATGCTTGGTATGCTTGGTATGCTTGGTATGCTTGGTATGCTTGGTATGCTTGGTATGCTTGGTATGCTTGGTATGCTTGGTATGGTTGGTATGCTTGGTATGCTTGGTATGGTTGCTATGCTTGGTATGGTCTGTATGGTTGGTATGGTTGGCATGGTTGGTATGGTTGGCATGGTTGGTATGGTTGGTATGGTTGGCATGGTTGGTATGGTTGGTATGGTTGGTATGGTTGGTATGGTTGGTATGGTTGGCATGGTTGTTATGGTTGGTATGGTTGGTATGGTTGGCATGGTTGGTATGGTTGGTATGGTTGGTATGGTTGGCATGGTTGTTATGGTTGGCATGGTTGGTATGGTTGGCATGGTTGGTATGGTTGGTATGGTTGGCATGGTTGGAATGGTTGGTATGGTTGGTATGGTTGGCATGGTTGGTATGGTTGGTATGGTTGGTATGGTTGGTATGGTTGGTATGGTTGGCATGGTTGGAATGGTTGGTATGGTTGGCATGGTTGGTATGGTTGGTATGGGTTGTATGGTTGGCATGGTTGGTATGGTTGGTATGGTTGGTATGGTTGGCATGGTTGGTATGGTTGGTATGGTTGGTATGGTTGGCATGGTTGTTATGGTTGGCATGGTTGGTATGGTTGGCATGGTTGGTATGGTTGGTATGGCTGGCATGGTTGGAATGGTTGGTATGGTTGGTATGGTTGGCATGGTTGGTATGGTTGGTATGGTTGGTATGGTTGGCATGGTTGGTATGGTTGGTATGGTTGGTATGGCTGGTATGGTTGGTATGGTTGGCATGGTTGTTATGGTTGGCATGGTTGGTATGGTTGGTATGGTTGGTATGGTTGGCATGGTTGGTATGGTTGGTATGGTTGGCATGGTTGTTATGGTTGGCATGGTTGGTATGGTTGGCATGGTTGGTATGGTTGGTATGGTTGGCATGGTTGGAATGGTTGGTATGGTTGGTATGGTTGGCATGGTTGGTATGGTTGGTATGGTTGGTATGGTTGGCATGGTTGGTATGGTTGGTATGGTTGGTATGGCTGGTATGGTTGGTATACTGGGTATGGTTTGCATGGTTGGTATGGTTGGCATGGTTGGTATGGTTGGTATGTTTGGTATGGTTGGTATGGTTGGCATGGTTGGAATGGTTGGTATGGTTGGCATGGTTGGTATGGTTGGTATGGGTTGTATGGTTGGCATGGTTGGTATGATTGGTATGGTTGGTATGGTTGGTACGGTTGACATGGTTGGTAAGGTTGGTATGGTTGGCATGATTGGTATGGTTGGTATGGTTGGTATGGTTGGTATGGTTGGCATGGTTGGTATGGTTGGTATGGTTGGTATGGTTGGTATGGTTGGTATGGTTGGTATGGTTGGTATGGTTGGCATGGTTGGTATGGTTGGTATGGTTGGTATGGTTGGCATGGTTGGTATGGTTGGTATGGTTGGTATGGTTGGTATGGTTGGCATGGTTGTTATGGTTGGCATGGTTGGTATGGTTGGCATGGTTGGTATGGTTGGTATGGTTGGCATGGTTGGAATGGTTGGTATGGTTGGTATGGTTGGCATGGTTGGTATGGTTGGTATGGTTGGTATGGTTGGTATGGTTGGTATGGCTGGTATGGTTGGTATACTGGCTATGGTTTGCATGGTTGGCATGGTTGGTATGGTTGGTATGGTTGGTATGGTTGGTATGGTTGATATGGTTGGCATGGTTGGAATGGTTGGTATGGTTGGCATGGTTGGTATGGTTGGTATGGGTTGTATGGTTGGCATGGTTGGTATGGTTGGTATGGTTGGTATTGTTGGTACGGTTGACATGGTTGGTAAGGTTGGTATGGTTGGCATGATTGGTATGGTTGGTATGCTTGGTATGCTTGGTATGCTTGGTATGGTTGGTATGGTTGGCATGGTTGGTATGGTTGGTATGGTTGGCATGGTTGGTATGGTTGGTATGGTTGGCATGGTTGGAATGGTTGGTATGGTTGGTATGGTTTGTATGGTTGGTATGGTTGGTATGGTTGGCATGGTTGTTATGGTTGGCATGGTTGGTATGGTTGGTATGGTTGGTATGGTTGGCATGGTTGGTATGGTTGGTATGGTTGGCATGGTTTGAATGGTTGGTATGGCTGGTATGGTTGGTATAGTGGGTATGGTTTGCATGGTTGGCATGGTTGGTATGGTTGGTATGGTTGGCATGGTTGGTATATTTGGTATGGTTGGTATGGTTGGTATGGTTTGCATGGTTGGCATGGTTCGTATGGTTGGTATGGTTGGCATGGTTGGTATGGTTGGTATGGTTGGTATGGTTAATATGGTTGGTATGGTTGGCATGGTTGGAATGGTTGGTGTGGTTGGCATGGTTGGTATGGTTGGTATGGTTCTTATGGTTGGCATGGTTGGTATGGTTGGTATGGTTGGTACGGTTGACATGGTTGGTATGGTTGGTATGGTTGGTATGGTTGGCATGGTTGGTATGGTTGGTATGGTTGGTATGGTTGGTATGGTTTGCATGGTTGGCATGGTTGGTATGGTTGGTATGGTTGGTACGGTTGACATGGTTGGTATGGTTGGTATGGTTGGTATGGTTGGCATGGTTGGAATGGTTGGTATGGTTGGCATGGTTGGCATGGTTGGAATGGTTGGTATGGTTGGCATGGTTGGTATGCTTGGTATGCTTGGTATGCTTGGTATGCTTGGTATGCTTGGTATGCTTGGTATGCTTGGTATGGTTGGTATGCTTGGTATGCTTGGTATGGTTGCTATGCTTGGTATGGTCTGTATGGTTGGTATGGTTGGCATGGTTGGTATGGTTGGCATGGTTGGTGTGGTTGGCATGGTTGGTATGGTTGGTATGGTTCTTATGGTTGGCATGGTTGGTATGGTTGGTATGGTTGGTATGGTTGGTACGGTTGACATGGTTGGTATGGTTGGTATGGTTGGTATGGTTGGCATGGTTGGAATGGTTGGTATGGTTGGCATGGTTGGCATGGTTGGAATGGTTGGTATGGTTGGCATGGTTGGTATGCTTGGTATGCTTGGTATGCTTGGTATGCTTGGTATGCTTGGTATGCTTGGTATGCTTGGTATGCTTGGTATGGTTGGTATGCTTGGTATGCTTGGTATAGTTGCTATGCTTGGTATGGTCTGTATGGTTGGTATGGTTGGTATGGTTGGCATGGTTGGTATTTTTGGTATGGTTGGCATGGTTGGCATGGTTGGTATATTTGGTATGGTTGGTGTGGTTGGTATGGTTGGTATGGTTGGTATGGTTGGTATGGTTGGTATGGTTGGCATGGTTGGTATGGTTGGTATGGTTGGTATGGTTGGCATGGTTGGTATGGTTGGTATGGTTGGTATGGTTGGTATGGTTGGTATGGCTGGCATGGTTGTTATGGTTGGCATGGTTGGTATGGTTGGCATGGTTGGTATGGTTGGTATGGTTGGCATGGTTGGTATGGTTGGCATGGTTGGTATGGTTGGTATGGTTGGCATGGTTGGTATGCTTGGTATGCTTGGTATGGTTGGTATGGTTGGTATGGTTGGCATGGTTGGTATGGTTGGTATGGTTGGTATGGTTGGCATGGTTGGTATGTTTGGTATGGTTGGTATGGTTGGCATGGTTGTTATGGTTGGCATGGTTGGTATGGTTGGCATGGTTGGTATGGTTGGTATGGTTGGCATGGTTGGAATGGTTGGTATGGTTGGTATGGTTGGCATGGTTGGTATGGTTGGTATGGTTGGTATGGTTGGCATGGTTGGTATGGTTGGTATGGTTGGTATGGCTGGTATGGTTGGTATACTGGGTATGGTTTGCATGGTTGGCATGGTTGGTATGGTTGGCATGGTTGGTATGGTTGGTATGGTTGGTATGGTTGGTATGGTTGGTATGGTTGGCATGGTTGGAATTGTTGGTATGGTTGGCATGGTTGGTATGGTTGGTATGGGTTGTATGGTTGGCATGGTTGGTATGGTTGGTATGGTTGGTACGGTTGACATGGTTGGTAAGGTTGGTATGGTTGGCATGATTGGTATGGTTGGTATGCTTGGTATGCTTGGTATGGTTGGTATGGTTGGCATGGTTGGTATGGTTGGTATGGTTGGCATGGTTGGTATGGTTGGTATGGTTGGCATGGTTAGAATGGTTGGTATGGTTGGTATGGTTTGTATGGTTGGTATGGTTGGTATGGTTGGCATGGTTGTTATGGTTGGCATGGTTGGTATGGTTGGTATGGTTGGTATGGTTGGCATGGTTGGTATGGTTGGTATGGTTGGCATGGTTTGAATGGTTGGTATGGCTGGTATGGTTGGTATAGTGGGTATGGTTTGCATGGTTGGCATGGTTGGTATGGTTGGTATGGTTGGCATGGTTGGTATATTTGGTATGGTTGGTATGGTTGGTATGGTTTGCATGGTTGGCATGGTTCGTATGGTTGGTATGGTTGGCATGGTTGGTATGGTTGGTATGGTTGGTATGGTTAATATGGTTGGTATGGTTGGCATGGTTGGAATGGTTGGTGTGGTTGGCATGGTTGGTATGGTTGGTATGGTTCTTATGGTTGGCATGGTTGGTATGGTTGGTATGGTTGGCATGGTTGTTATGGTTGGCATGGTTGGTATGGTTGGTATGGTTGGTATGGTTGGCATGGTTGGTATGGTTGGTATGGTTGGCATGGTTGGAATGGTTGGTATGGCTGGTATGGTTGGTATAGTGGGTATGGTTTGCATGGTTGGCATGGTTGGTATGGTTGGCATGATTGGTATGGTTGGTATGCTTGGTATGCTTGGTATGCTTGGTATGGTTGGTATGGTTGGCATGGTTGGTATGGTTGGTATGGTTGGCATGGTTAATATGGTTGGTATGGTTGGCATGGTTGGAATGGTTGGTATGGTTGGTATGGTTTGTATGGTTGGTATGGTTGGCATGGTTGTTATGGTTGGCATGGTTGGCATGGTTTGTATGGTTGGTATGGTTGGTATGGTTGGCATGGTTGGTATGGTTGGTATAGTTGGCATGGTTGGAATGTTTGGTATGGCTGGTATGGTTGGTATAGTGGGTATGGTTTGCATGGTTGGCATGGTTGGTATGGTTGGTATGGTTGGCATGGTTGGTATGGTTGGTATGGTTGGTATGGTTTGCATGGTTGGCATGGTTGGTATGGTTGGTATGGTTGGCATGGTTGGTATGGTTGGTATGGTTGGTATGGTTGGTATGGTTGGTATGGTTGGTATGGTTGGCATGGTTGGAATGGTTGGTATGGTTGCCATGGTTGGTATGGTTGGTATGGTTCTTATGGTTGGCATGGTTGGTATGGTTGGTATGGTTGGTATGGTTGGTATGGTTGGTATGGTTGGTATGGTTGGTACGGTTGACATGGTTGGTATGGTTGGAATGGTTGGTATGGTTGGTATAGTGGGTATGGTTGGTATGGTTGGCATGGTTGGAATGGTTGGTATGGTTGGCATGGTTGGTATGGTTGGTATGGTTGGTATGCTTGGTATGGCTGGTATGGTTGGTATAGTGGGTATGGTTTGCATGGTTGGCATGGTTGGTATATTTGGTATGGTTGGCATGGTTGGTATGGTTGGTATGGTTGGCATGGTTGGTATATTTGGTATGGTTGGCATGGTTGGAATGGTTGGTATGGCTGGTATGGTTGGTATAGTGGGTATGGTTTGCATGGTTGGCATGGTTGGTATGGTTGGTATGGTTGGAATGGTTGGTATTTCTGTTATGGTGTGTATAGTGCGTATGGTTTGCATGGTTGGCATGGTTGGTATGGTTGGTATGGTTGGCATGGTTGGTATGGTTGTTATGGTTGTTATGGTTGGTATAGTGGGTATGGTTGGTATGGTTGGCATGGTTGGAATGGTTGGTATGGTTGGCATGGTTGGTATGGTTGGTATGCTTGGTATGCTTGGTATGGTTGCTATGCTTGGTATGGTCTGTATGGTTGGTATGGTTGGTATGGTTTGCATGGTTGGCATGGTTGGTATGCTTGGTACGGTTGACATGGTTGGTAAGGTTGATATGGTTGGTATGGTTGGTATGGTTGGTATGGTTGGTATAGTGGGTATGGTTGGTATGGTTGGCATGGTTGGAATGGTTGGTATGGTTGGCATGGTTGGCATGGTTGGTATGGTTGGTATGCTTGGTATGCTTGGTATGGTTGCTATGCTTGGTATGGTCTGTATGGTTGGTATGGTTGGTATGGTTTGCATGGTTGGCATGGTTGGTATGCTTGGTACGGTTGACATGGTTGGTAAGGTTGGTATGGTTGGTATGGTTGGTATGGTTGGTATGGTTGGCATGGTTGGTATGGTTGGTATGGTTGGTATGGTTGGTATGGTTTGCATGGTTGGCATGGTTGGCATGGTTGGTATGGTTGGTATGGTTGGCATGGTTGGTATGGTTGGTATGGTTGGTATGGTTGGAATGGTTGGTATGGTTGGTATGGTTGGCATGGTTGGTATGGTTGGCATGGTTGGTATGGTTGGTATGGTTGGTATGGTTGGTATGGTTGATATGGTTGGCATGGTTGGTATGGTTGGTATGGTTGGCATGGTTGGTATGGTTGGTATGGTTGGTATGGTTGGTATAGTGGGTATGGTTTGCATGGTTGGCATGGTTGGTATGGTTGGCATGGTTGGTATGGTTGGTATGGTTGGTATGGTTGGCATGGTTTTAATGGTTGGCATGGTTGGAATGGTTGGTATGGTTGGCATGGTTGGTATGGTTGGTATGGTTGGTATGGTTGGTATGGTTGGTATGGTTGGTATGGTTGGTATGGTTGGTACGGTTGACATGGTTGGTAAGGTTGGTATGGTTGGCATGATTGGTATGGTTGGTATGCTTGGTATGATTGGTATGGTTTGTATGGTTGGCATGGTTGGTTTGGTTGGTATGGTTGGCATAGTTGGTATGGTTGGTATGGTTGGCATGGTTGGCATGGTTGGCATGGTTGGCATGGTTGGTATATTTGGTATGGTTGGTATGGTTGGAATGGTTGGTATGGTTGGTATGGTTGGTATGGTTGGCATTGTTGGCATTGTTGGTATGCTTGGTATGCTTGGTATGCTTGGTATGGTTGGTATGCTTGGTATGCTTGGTATGGTTGGTATGCTTGGTATGCTTTGTATGGTTGGTATGCTTGGTATGGTTGGAATGGTTGGTATGGCTGGTATGGTTGGTATGGTTGGTATGGCTGGTATGGTTGGTATGGTTGGTATGGTTGGTATGGTTGGCATGGTTGGTATGGTTGGCATGGTTGGTATGGTTGGTATGGTTGGTATGGTTGGCATGGTTGTTATGGTTAGCATGGCTGGTATGGTTGGTATGGTTGGTATGGTTGGCATGGTTGGTATGGTTGGTATGGTTGGAATGGTTGGTATGGTTGGTATGGTTGGTATGGTTGGTATGGTTGGCATGGTTGGTATGGTTGGCATGGTTGGTATGGTTGGCATGGTTGGTATGGTTGGCATGGTTGGTATGGTTGGCATGGTTGGTATGGTTGGTATGGTTGGTATGGTTGGCATGGTTGGTATGGTTGGTATGGTTGGCATGGTTGGTATGGTTGGTATGGTTCTTATGGTTGGTATGGTTGGCATGGTTGGAATGGTTGGTATGGTTGGTATGGTTGGTATGGTTGGTATGGTTGGCATGGTTGTTATGGTTGGCATGGTTGGTATGGTTGGTATGGTTGGCATGGTTGGTATGGTTGGTATGGTTGGCATGGTTGGAATGGTTTTTATGGCTGGTATGGTTGGTATAGTGGGTATGGTTTGCATGGTTGGCATGGTTGGTATGGTTGGTATGGTTGGCATGGTTGGTATGGTTGGCATGGTTGGTATGGTTGGTATGGTTGGTATGGTTGGCATGGTTGTTATGGTTGGCATGGCTGGTATGGTTGGTATGGTTGGTATGGTTGGCATGGTTGGTATGGTTGGCATGGTTGGTATGGTTGGCATGGTTGGTATGGTTGGCATGGTTGGTATGGTTGGCATGGTTGGTATGATTGGCATGGTTGGTATGGTTGGTATGGTTGGTATGGTTGGCATGGTTGGTATGGTTGGTATGGTTGGCATGGTTGGTATGGTTGGTATGGTTCTTATGGTTGGTATGGTTGGCATGGTTGGTATGGTTGGCATGGTTGGTATGGTTGGTATGGTTGGTATGGTTGGCATGGTTGGTATGGTTGGTATGGTTGGCATGGTTGGTATGGTTCTTATGGTTGGTATGATTGGCATGGTTGGAATGGTTGGTATGGTTGGTATGGTTGGTATGGTTGGTATGGTTGGTATGGTTGGCATGGTTGTTATGGTTGGCATGGTTGGTATGGTTGGTATGGTTGGTATGGTTGGCATGGTTGGAATGGTTTGTATGGCTGGTATGGTTGGTATAGTGGGTATGGTTGGTATGGTTGACATGGTTGGTAAGGTTGGTATGGTTGGCATGGTTGGTATGGTTGGTATGGTTGGTATGCTTGGTATGCTTGGTATGCTTGGTATGGTTGGTATGGTTGGTATGGTTGGTATGATTGGTATGCTTGGTATGGTTGGTATGGTTGGTATGGTTGGCATGGTTGGCATGGTTGGTATGGTTGGTATGGTCGGCATGGTTGGTATGCTTGGTATGCTTGGTATGCTTGGTATGCTTGGTATGCTTAGTATGCTTGGTATGCTTGGTATGGTTTTTATGCTTGGTATGGTTGGTATGGTTGGCATGGTTGGAATGGTTGGTATGGTTGGCATGGTTGGTATGCTTGGTATGCTTGGTATGCTTGGTATGCTTGGCATGGTTGGTATGCTTGGTATGGTTGGTATGCTTGGTATGCTTGGTATGGTTGGCATGGTTGGTATGGTTGGTATGCTTGGTATGCTTGGTATGCTTGGTATGGTTGGTATGGTTGGTATGGTTGGTATGATTGGTATGCTTGGTATGGTTGGTATGGTTGGTATGGTTGGTATGGTTGGCATGGTTGGCATGGTTGGTATGGTTGGCATGGTTGGAATGGTTGGTATGGTTGGCATGGTTGGTATGGTTGGTATGGTTGGCATGGTTGGAATGGTTGGTATGGTTGGCATGGTTGGTATGGTTGGTATGGTTGGCATGGTTGGTATGGTTGACATGGTTGGTATGGTTGGCATGGTTGGTATGGTTGGTATGCTTGGTATGCTTGGTATGCTTGGTATGCTTGGTATGCTTGGTATGGTTGGTATGGTTGGTATGGTTGGTATGATTGGTATGCTTGGTATGGTTGGTATGGTTGGTATGGTTGGTATGGTTGGCATGGTTGGCATGGTTGGTATGGTTGGCATGGTTGGAATGGTTGGTATGGTTGGCATGGTTGGTATGGTTGGTATGGTTGGCATGGTTGGAATGGTTGGTATGCTTGGTATGCTTGGTATGGTTGGTATGGTTGGTATGGTTGGTATGATTGGTATGCTTGGTATGGTTGGTATGGTTGGTATGGTTGGTATGGTTGGCATGGTTGGCATGGTTGGTATGGTTGGCATGGTTGGAATGGTTGGTATGGTTGGCATGGTTGGTATGGTTGGTATGGTTGGCATGGTTGGAATGGTTGGTATGGTTGGCATGGTTGGTATGGTTGGTATGGTTGGCATGGTTGGTATGGTTGACATGGTTGGTATGGTTGGCATGGTTGGAATGGTTGGTATGATTGGTATGCTTGGTATGGTTGGTATGGTTGGTATGGTTGGTATGGTTGGCATGGTTGGCATGGTTGGTATGGTTGGCATGGTTGGAATGGTTGGTATGGTTGGCATGGTTGGTATGGTTGGTATGGTTGGCATGGTTGGAATGGTTGGTATGGTTGACATGGTTGGTATGGTTGGTATGCTTGGTATGGTTGGTATGCTTGGTATGCTTGGTATGGTTGGCATGGTTGGTATGGTTGGTATGCTTGGTATGCTTGGTATGCTTGGTATGGTTGGTATGGTTGGTATGGTTGGTATGATTGGTATGCTTGGTATGGTTGGTATGGTTGGCATGGTTGGTATGGTTGGTATGCTTGGTATGCTTGGTATGCTTGGTATGGTTGGCATGGTTGGAATGGTTGGTATGGTTGGCATGGTTGGTATGGTTGGTATGGTTGGCATGGTTGGAATGGTTGGTATGCTTGGTATGCTTGGTATGCTTGGTATGGTTGGCATGGTTGGAATGGTTGGTATGGTTGGCATGGTTGGTATGGTTGGTATGGTTGGCATGGTTGGAATGGTTGGTATGCTTGGTATGCTTGGTATGGTTGGTATGGTTGGTATGGTTGGTATGATTGGTATGGTTGGTATGCTTGGTATGGTTGGTATGCTTGGTATGCTTGGTATGGTTGGCATGGTTGGTATGGTTGGTATGCTTGGTATGCTTGGTATGCTTGGTATGGTTGGCATGGTTGGAATGGTTGGTATGGTTGGCATGGTTGGTATGGTTGGTATGGTTGGCATGGTTGGAATGGTTGGTATGCTTGGTATGCTTGGTATGCTTGGTATGGTTGGCATGGTTGGAATGGTTGGTATGGTTGGCATGGTTGGTATGGTTGGTATGGTTGGCATGGTTGGCATGGTTGGAATGGTTGGTATGGTTGGCATGGTTGGAATGGTTGGTATGGTTGACATGGTTGGTATGGTTGGTATGCTTGGTATGGTTGGTATGCTTGGTATGCTTGGTATGGTTGGCATGGTTGGTATGGTTGGTATGCTTGGTATGCTTGGTATGCTTGGTATGGTTGGCATGGTTGGAATGGTTGGTATGGTTGGCATGGTTGGTATGGTTGGTATGGTTGGCATGGTTGGAATGGTTGGTATGCTTGGTATGCTTGGTATGGTTGGTATGGTTGGTATGGTTGGTATGATTGGTATGCTTGGTATGGTTGGTATGGTTGGTATGGTTGGTATGGTTGGCATGGTTGGCATGGTTGGTATGGTTGGCATGGTTGGAATGGTTGGTATGGTTGGCATGGTTGGTATGGTTGGTATGGTTGGCATGGTTGGTATGGTTGACATGGTTGGTATGGTTGGCATGGTTGGAATGGTTGGTATGGTTGGCATGGTTGGTATGGTTGGTATGGTTGGCATGGTTGGTATGGTTGACATGGTTGGTATGGTTGGCATGGTTGGTATGGTTGGCATGGTTGGAATGGTTGGTATGGTTGGCATGGTTGGTATGGTTGGTATGGTTGGCATGGTTGGAATGGTTGGTATGGTTGGCATGGTTGGTATGGTTGGTATGGTTGGCATGGTTGGTATGGTTGACATGGTTGGTATGGTTGGTATGCTTGGTATGGTTGGTATGCTTGGTATGCTTGGTATGGTTGGCATGGTTGGTATGGTTGGTATGCTTGGTATGCTTGGTATGCTTGGTATGGTTGGTATGGTTGGTATGGTTGGTATGATTGGTATGCTTGGTATGGTTGGTATGGTTGGTATGGTTGGTATGGTTGGCATGGTTGGCATGGTTGGTATGGTTGGCATGGTTGGAATGGTTGGTATGGTTGGCATGGTTGGTATGGTTGGTATGGTTGGCATGGTTGGAATGGTTGGTATGGTTGGCATGGTTGGTATGGTTGGTATGGTTGGCATGGTTGGTATGGTTGACATGGTTGGTATGGTTGGCATGGTTGGAATGGTTGGTATGGTTGGCATGGTTGGTATGGTTGGTATGGTTGGCATGGTTGGTATGGTTGACATGGTTGGTATGGTTGGCATGGTTGGTATGGTTGGTATGGTTGGTATGGTTGGCATGGTTGGTATGGTTGGTATGGTTGGCATGGTTGGTATGGTTGGTATGGTTCTTATGGTTGGTATGGTTGGTATGGTTGGAATGGTTGGTATGGTTGGTATGGTTGGCATGGTTGGTATGCTTGGTATGCTTGGTATGCTTGGTATGCTTGGCATGGTTGGTATGCTTGGTATGGTTGGTATGCTTGGTATGCTTGGTATGGTTGGCATGGTTGGTATGGTTGGTATGCTTGGTATGCTTGGTATGCTTGGTATGGTTGGTATGGTTGGTATGGTTGGTATGATTGGTATGCTTGGTATGGTTGGTATGGTTGGTATGGTTGGTATGGTTGGCATGGTTGGCATGGTTGGTATGGTTGGCATGGTTGGAATGGTTGGTATGGTTGGCATGGTTGGTATGCTTGGTATGGTTGGTATGCTTGGTATGCTTTGTATGGTTGGTATGCTTGGTATGGTTGGAATGGTTGGTATGGTTGGTATGGTTGGTATGGTTGGTATGGCTGGTATGGTTGGTATGCTTGGTATGGTTGGTATGGTTGGCATGGTTGGTATGGTTGGTATGGTTGGTATGGTTGGTATGGTTGGCATGGTAGGTATGGTTGATATGGTTGGAATGGTTGGTATGGCTGGTATGGTTGGTATGGTTGGTATGGTTGGTATGGTTGGTATGGCTGGTATGGTTGGTATGCTTGGTATGGTTGGTATGGTTGGCATGGTTGGTATGGTTGGTATGGTTGGTATGGTTGGCATGGTTGGTATGGTTGGTATGGTTTGCATGGTTGGCATGGTTGGTATGGTTGGTATGGTTGGTATGGTTGGTATGGTTGGTATGGTTTGCATGGTTGGCATGGTTGGTATGGTTGGTATGGTTGGTATGGTTGGTACGGTTGACATGGTTGGTAAGGTTGGTATGGTTGGCATGGTTGGTATGGTTGGTACGGTTGACATGGTTGGTAAGGTTGGCATGGTTGGTATGGTTGGTATGGTTGGTATGGTTGGTATAGTTGGCATGGTTGGTATGGTTGGTATGGTTGGCATGGTTGGTATGGTTGGTGCGGTTGACATGGTTGGTAAGGTTGGTATGGTTGGCATGGTTGGTATGGTTGGTATGCTTGGTATGGTTGGTATGCTTGGTATGCTTGGTATGCTTGGTATGCTTGGTATGCTTGGTATGGTTGGTATGCTTGGTATGCTTGGTATCGTTGGTATGGTTGGTATGGTTGGTATGGTTGGTATGGTTGGTATGGTTGGTATGGTTGGCATGGTTGGTATGGTTGGCATGGTTGGTATGGTTGGCATGGTTAGTAAGGTTGACATGGTTGGTATGGTTGGCATGGTTGGTAAAGTTGGTATGGTTGGCATGGTTGGTAAAATTGGTATGGTTGGTAAGGTTGACATGGTTGGTATGGTTGGTATGGTTGGTAAGGTTGGTATTATTGGCATGGTTGGTATGGTTGGTATGGTTGACATGGTTGGTATAGTGGGTATGGTTTGCATGGTTGGCATGGTTGGTATGGTTGGTATGGTTGGTATGGTTGGTATGGTTGGTATGGTTGGCATGGGTGGTATGGTTGGTATGGTTGGTATGGTTGGTATGGGTTGTATGGTTGGTATGCTTGGTATGGTTGGTATGGTTGACATGGTTGGTATAGTGGGTATGGTTTGCATGGTTGGCATGGTTGGTATGGTTGGTATGGTTGGTATGGTTGGTATGGTTGGTATGGTTGGCATGGGTGGTATGGTTGGTATGGTTGGTATGGTTGGTATGGGTTGTATGGTTGGTATGCTTGGTATGGGTGGCATGGTTGGTATGGTTGGTATGGTTGGCATGGTTGGTATGGTTGGTATGGTTGGTATGGTTGGTATGGTTGGTATGGTTGGTATGGTTGGTATGGTTGGTATGGTTGGCATGGTTGGTATGGTTGGTACGGTTGACATGGTTGGTAAGGTTGGTATGGTTGGCATGGTTGGTATGGTTGGTACGGTTGACATGGTTGGTAAGGTTGGTATGGTTGGTATGGTTGGCATGGTTGGTATGGTTGGTATGGTTGGTATGGTTGGTATGGGTTGTATGGTTGGTATGCTTGGTATGGTTGGTATGGTTGGTATGGTTGGCATGGTTGGCATGGTTGGCATGGTTGGCATGGTTGGTATGGTTGGTATGGTTGGTATGGTTGGTATGGTTGGTATGGTTGGTATGGTTGGTATGGTTGGTATGGTTGGCATGGTTGGTATGGTTGGTACGGTTGACATGGTTGGTAAGGTTGGTATGGTTGGCATGGTTGGTATGGTTGGTACGGTTGACATGGTTGGTAAGGTTGGTATGGTTGGTATGGTTGGTATGGTTGGTAAGGTTGACATGGTTGGTAAGGTTAGTATGGTTGGCATGGTTGGTATGGTTGGCATGGTTGGTATGGTTGGTACGGTTGACATGGTTGGTAAGGTTGGTATGGTTGGCATGGTTGGTATGGTTGACATGGTTGGTAAGGTTGGTATGGTTGGTATGGTTGGCATGGTTGGTATGGTTGGTATGGTTGGTATGGTTGGTATGGGTTGTATGGTTGGTATGCTTGGTATGGTTGGTATGGTTGGTATGGGTTGTATGGTTGGTATGCTTGGTATGGTTGGTATGGTTGGTATGGTTGGCATGGTTGGCATGGTTGGTATGGTTGACATGGTTGGTATGGTTGGCATGGTTGGTATGGTTGGTATGCTTTTTATGCTTGGTATGCTTGGTATGGTTGGTATGGTTGGCATGGTTGGTATGGTTGGTATGGTTGGCATGGTTGGTATGGTTGGCATGGTTGGTATGGTTGGTATGGTTGGTATGGTTGGTATGGTTGGTATGGTTGGTATGATTGGCATGGTTGGTATGGTTGGCATGGTTGGTATGGTTGGTATGGTTGGTATGGTTGGCATGGTTGGTATGGTTGGCATGGCTGGTATGGTTGGTATGGTTGGTATGGTTGGCATGGTTGGTATGGTTGGTATGGTTGGTATGGTTGGTATGGTTGGTATGGTTGGTATGATTGGCATGGTTGGTATGGTTGGCATGGTTGGTATGGTTGGTATGGTTGGTATGGTTGGCATGGTTGGTATGGTTGGTATGGTTGGTATGCTTGGTATGGTTGGTATGGTTGGTATGGTTGGTATGATTGGTATGCTTGGTATGGTTGGTATGGTTGACATGGTTGGTATGGTTGGCATGGTTGGTATGGTTGGAATGGTTGGTATGGTTGGCATGGTTGGTATGGTTGGTATGGTTGGCATGGTTGGAATGGTTGGTATGGTTGGCATGGTTGGTATGGTTGGTATGGTTGGCATGGTTGGTATGGTTGACATGGTTGGTATGGTTGGCATGGTTGGTATGGTTGGTATGCTTGGTATGCTTGGTATGCTTGGTATGGTTGGTATGGTTGGCATGGTTGGTATGGTTGGTATGGTTGGCATGGTTGGTATGGTTCTTATGGTTGGTATGATTGGCATGGTTGGAATGGTTGGTATGGTTGGTATGGTTGGTATGGTTGGTATGGTTGGTATGGTTGGCATGGTTGTTATGGTTGGCATGGTTGGTATGATTGGCATGGTTGGTATGGTTGGCATGGTTGGTATGGTTGGTATGGTTGGTATGGTTGGCATGGTTGGTATGGTTGGTATGGTTGGTATGGTTGGCATGGTTGGTATGGTTGGTATGGTTGGTATGCTTGGTATGGTTGGTATGGTTGGTATGGTTGGTATGATTGGTATGCTTGGTATGCTTGGTATGCTTGGTATGGTTGGTATGGTTGGTATGGTTGGTATGATTGGTATGCTTGGTATGGTTGGTATGGTTGGCATGGTTGTTATGGTTGGCATGGCTGGTATGGTTGGTATGGTTGGTATGGTTGGTATGGTTGGTATGATTGGCATGGTTGGTATGGTTGGCATGGTTGGTATGGTTGGTATGGTTGGCATGGTTGGTATGGTTGGTATGCTTGGTATGCTTGGTATGCTTGGTATGGTTGGTATGGTTGGTATGGTTGGTATGATTGGTATGCTTGGTATGGTTGGTATGGTTGGTATGGTAGGTATGGTTGGCATGGTTGGCATGGTTGGTATGGTTGGTATGGTTGGCATGGTTGGCATGGTTGGTATGGTTGGTATGGTTGGTATGCTTGGTATGCTTGGTATGGTTGGTATGGTTGGTATGGTTGGTATGGTTGGCATGGTTGGCATGGTTGGAATGGTTGGTATGGTTGGCATGGTTGGTATGGTTGGTATGCTTGGTATGCTTGGTATGCTTGGTATGGTTTGTATGGTTGGTATGATTGGTATGCTTGGTATGGTTGGTATGGTTGGCATGGTTGTTATGGTTGGCATGGCTGGTATGGTTGGTATGGTTGGTGTGGTTGGCATGGTTGGTATGGTTGGTATGGTTGGAATGGTTGGTATGGTTGGTATGGTTGGTATGGTTGGTATGATTGGTATGCTTGGTATGGTTGGTATGGTTGGTATGGTTGGTATGGTTGGCATGGTTGGCATGGTTGGTATGGTTGGTATGGTTGGTATGCTTGGTATGGTTGGTATGGTTGGTATGGTTGGTATGATTGGTATGCTTGGTATGGTTGGTATGGTTGGTATGGTTGGTATGGTTGGCATGGTTGGTATGGTTGGTACGGTTGACATGGTTGGTTAGGTTGGTATGGTTGGCATGGTTGGTATGGTTGGTACGGTTGACATGGTTGGTAAGGTTGGTATGGTTGGTATGGTTTTTATGGTTGGTATGGTTGGCATGGTTGGTATGGTTGGTATGGTTGGTATGGTTGGTATGGTTGGTATGGTTGGTATGGTTGGCATGGTTGGTATGGTTGGCATGGTTGGTATGGTTGGTACGGTTGACATGGTTGGTAAGGTTGGTATGGTTGGTATGGTTGGTATGGTTGGTATGGTTGGCATGGTTGGTATGGTTGGCATGGTTGGCATGGTTGGTATGGTTGGCATGGTGGGTATGGTTGGTATGGTTGGTATGGTTGGCATGGTTAGTATGGTTGGCATGGTTGGTATGGTTGGCATGGTTGGTATGGTTGGCATGGTTGGTATGGTTGGTATGGTTGACATGGTTGGTAAGGTTGGTGTGGCTGGCATGGTTGGTATGGTTGGTATGGTTGACATGGTTGGTAAGGTTGGTATGGTCGGTATGGTTGGTATAGTTGGCATGGTTGGTATGGTTGGCATGGTTTGTATGGTTGGTATGGTTTGCATGGTTGGCATGGTTGGTATGGTTGGTATGCTTGGTATGCTTGGTATGCTTGGTATGCTAGGTATGCTTGGTATGCTTGGTTGGTATGGGTTGTATGGTTGGTATGCTTGGTATGGTTGGTATGGTTGGTATGGTTGGTATGGTTGGCATGGTTGGCATGGTTGGTATGGTTGGTATGGTTTGCATGGTTGGCATGTTTGGTATGGTTGGCATGGTTGGTATGGTTGGCATGGTTGGTATGGTTGGCATGGTTGGTATGGTTGGCATGGTTGGTAAAGTTGGTATGGTTGGCATGGTTGGTAAAATTGGTATGGTTGGTAAGGTTGACATGGTTGGTAAGGTTGGTATGGTTGGTATGGTTGGTATAGTTGGCATGGTTGGTATGGTTGGCATGGTTGGTATGGTTGGTATGGTTTGCATGGTTGGCATGGTTGGTATGGTTGGTATGGTTGGTATGGTTGGTATGGTTGGTACGGTTGACATGGTTGGTAAGGTTGGTATGGTTGGCATGGTTGGTATGGTTGGTACGGTTGACATGGTTGGTAAGGTTGGCATGGTTGGTATGGTTGGTATGGTTGGTATGGTTGGCATGGTTGGTATGGTTGGTATGGTTGGCATGGTTGGTATGGTTGGTGCGGTTGACATGGTTGGTAAGGTTGGTATGGTTGGCATGGTTGGTATGGTTGGTATGCTTGGTATGGTTGGTATGCTTGGTATGCTTGGTATGCTTGGTATGCTTGGTATGGTTGGTATGCTTGGTATGCTTGGTATCGTTGGTATGGTTGGTATGGTTGGTATGGTTGGCATGGTTGGTATGGTTGGCATGGTTGGTATGGTTGGCATGGTTAGTAAGGTTGACATGGTTGGTATGGTTGGCATGGTTGGTAAAGTTGGTATGGTTGGCATGGTTGGTAAAATTGGTATGGTTGGTAAGGTTGACATGGTTGGTATGGTTGGTATGGTTGGTATGTTGGTATGGTTGGTAAGGTTGGTATTATTGGCATGGTTGGTATGCTTGGTATGGTTGGTATGGTTGGTATGGTTGGTATGGGTGGCATGGTTGGTATGGTTGGTCTGGTTGGCATGGTTGGTATGGTTGGTATGGTTGGTATGGTTGGCATGGTTGTTATGGTTGGCATGCTTGGTATGGTTGGTATGGTTGGTATGGTTGGTATGGTTGGTATGGTTGGTACGGTTGACATGGTTGGTAAGGTTGGTATGGTTGGCATGGTTGGTATGGTTGGTACGGTTGACATGGTTGGTAAGGTTGGTATGGTTGGTATGGTTGGCATGGTTGGTATGGTTGGTATGGTTGGTATGGTTGGTATGGTTGGTATGGTTGGCATGGTTGGTATGGTTGGTATGGTTGGTATGGTTAGTATGGTTGGTATGGGTTGTATGGTTGGTATGCTTGGTATGGTTGGTATGGTTGGTATGGTTGGTATGGTTGGTATGGTTGGTATGGTTGGCATGGTTGGTATGGTTTTTATGGTTGGCATGGTTGGTATGGTTGGTATGGTTGGTATGGTTGGCATGGTTGGTATGGTTGGTATGGTTGGTATGGTTGGTATGGTTGGCATGGTTGGTATGGTTGGTACGGTTGACATGGTTGGTAAGGTTGGTATGGTTGGCATGGTTGGTATGGTTGGTACGGTTGACATGGTTGGTAAGGTTGGTATGGTTGGTATGGTTGGTATGGTTGGCATGGTTGGTATGGTTGGTAAGGTTGACATGGTTGGTAAGGTTGGTATGGTTGGCATAGTTGGTATGGTTGGTACGGTTGACATGGTTGGTATGGTTGGCATGGTTGGTATGGTTGGTATGGTTGGTATGGTTGGTATGGTTGGTATGGTTGGTATGGTTGGCATGGTTGGTATGGTTGGTACGGTTGACATGGTTGGTAAGGTTGGTATGGTTGGCATGTTTGGTATGGTTGGTACGGTTGACATGGTTGGTAAGGTTGGTATGGTTGGTATGGTTGGCATGGTTGGTATGGTTGGTATGGTTGGTATGGTTGGTATGGTTGGCATGGTTGGTATGGTTGGTATGGTTGGTATGGTTGGTATGGTTGGTATGGGTTGTATGGTTGGTATGCTTGGTATGGTTGGTATGGTTGGTATGGTTGGCATGGTTGGTATGGTTGGTATGGTTGGTATGGCTGGTATGGTTGGTATGCTTGGTATGGTTGGTATGGTTGGCATGGTTGGTATGGTTGGTATGGTTGGTATGGTTGGTATGGTTGGCATGGTAGGTATGGTTGATATGGTTGGAATGGTTGGTATGGCTGGTATGGTTGGTATGGTTGGTATGGTTGGTATGGTTGGTATGGCTGGTATGGTTGGTATGCTTGGTATGGTTGGTATGGTTGGCATGGTTGGTATGGTTGGTATGGTTGGTATGGTTGGCATGGTTGGTATGGTTGGTATGGTTTGCATGGTTGGCATGGTTGGTATGGTTGGTATGGTTGGTATGGTTGGTATGGTTGGTATGGTTTGCATGGTTGGTATGGTTGGCATGGTTGGTATGGTTGGTACGGTTGACATGGTTGGTAAGGTTGGTATGGTTGGCATGGTTGGTATGGTTGGTACGGTTGACATGGTTGGTAAGGTTGGTATGGTTGGTATGGTTGGTAAGGTTGACATGGTTGGTAAGGTTGGTATGGTTGGCATGGTTGGTATGGTTGGCATGGTTGGTATGGTTGGTACGGTTGACATGGTTGGTAAGGTTGGTATGGTTGGCATGGTTGGTATAATTGGTATGGTTGGTATGGTTGGTATGGTTGGTATGCTTGGTATGGTTGGTATGGTTGGTATGCTTGGTATGCTTTGTATGGTTGGTATGCTTGGTATGCTTGGTATGGTTGGTATGGTTGGTATGGTTGGTATGGTTGGCATGGTTGGAATGGTTGGTATGGTTGGTATGGTTGGTATGCTTGGTATGCTTGGTATGCTTGGTATGCTTGGTATGCTTGGTATGGTTGGTATGCTTGGTATGGTTGGTATGCTTGGTATAATTGGTATGGTTGGTATGGTTGGTATGGTTGGTATGCTTGGTATGCTTGGTATGGTTGGTATGGTTGGTATGCTTGGTATGCTTTGTATGGTTGGTATGCTTGGTATGCTTGGTATGGTTGGTATGGTTGGTATGGTTGGTATGGTTGGTATGGTTGGTATGGTTTGCATGGTTGGCATGGTTGGCATGGTTGGTATGGTTGGCATGATTGGTATGGTTGGTATGGTTGGCATGGTTGGAATGGTTGGCATGGCTGGTATGGTTGGTATGGTTGGTATGGTTGGTATGGTTGGTATGGTTGGCATGGTTTTTATGGTTGGCATGGTTGGTATGGTTGGCATGGTTGGTATGGTTGGTATGGTTGGCATGGTTGGAATGGTTGGTATGGTTGGTATGGTTGGCATGGTTGGTATGGTTGGTATGGTTGGTATGGTTGGCATGGTTGGTATGTTTGGTATGGTTGGTATGGTTGGTATGCTTGGTATGGTTGGTATGGTTGGTATGCTTGGTATGCTTTGTATGGTTGGTATGCTTGGTATGCTTGGTATGCTTGGTATGCTTGGTATGCTTGGTATGCTTGGTATGCTTGGTATGGTTGGTATGCTTGGTATGGTTGGTATGCTTGGTATGCTTGGTATGCTTGGTATGCTTGGTATGCTTGGTATGGTTGGTATGCTTGGTATGGTTGGTATGCTTGGTATGGTTGGTATGCTTGGTATAATTGGTATGGTTGGTATGGTTGGTATGCTTGGTATGGTTGGTATGGTTGGTATGCTTGGTATGCTTTGTATGGTTGGTATGCTTGGTATGCTTGGTATGGTTGGTATGGTTGGTATGGTTGGTATGGTTGGTATGGTTGGTATGGTTGGTATGGTTGGTATGGTTTGCATGGTTGGCATGGTTGGCATGGTTGGTATGGTTGGCATGATTGGTATGGTTGGTATGGGTGGCATGGTTGGAATGGTTGGCATGGCTGGTATGGTTGGTATGGTTGGTATGGTTGGTATGGTTGGTATGGTTGGCATGGTTGTTATGGTTGGCATGGTTGGTATGGTTGGCATGGTTGGTATGGTTGGTATGGTTGGCATGGTTGGAATGGTTGGTATGGTTGGTATGCTTGGTATTGTTGGCATGGTTGGCATGGTTGGAATGGTTGGTATGGTTGGCATGGTTGGTATGCTTGGTATGCTTGGTATGCTTGGTATGCTTGGTATGCTTGGTATGGTTGGTATGCTTGGTATGCTTGGTATGGTTGCTATGCTTGGTATGGTCTGTATGGTTGGTATGGTTATTATGGTTGGCATGGTTGGTATGGTTGGTATGGTTGGCATGGTTGGCATGGTTGGTATATTTGGTATGGTTGGTATGGTTGGCATGGTTGGTATGGTTGGTATGGTTGGTATGGTTGGTATGGTTGGCATGGTTGGTATGGTTGGTATGGTTGGTATGGTTGGCATGGTTGTTATGGTTGGCATGGTTGGTATGGTTGGCATGGTTGGTATGGTTGGTATGGTTGGTATGGTTGGTATGGTTGGCATGGTTGGTATGGTTGGTATGGTTGGTATGGTTGGCATGGTTGTTATGGTTGGCATGGTTGGTATGGTTGGCATGGTTGGTATGGTTGGTATGGTTGGCATGGTTGGTATGTTTGGTATGGTTGGTATGGTTGGTATGGTTGGTATGCTTGGTATGGTTGGTATGGTTGGCATGGTTGGTATGGTTGGTATGGTTGGTATGGTTGGCATGGTTGGTATGGTTGGTATGGTTGGTATGGTTGGCATGGTTGTTATGGTTGGCATGGTTGGTATGGTTGGTATGGTTGGCATGGTTGTTATGGTTGGCATGGTTGGTATGGTTGGCATGGTTGGTATGGTTGGTATGGTTGGCATGGTTGGAATGGTTGGTATGGTTGGTATGGTTGGCATGGTTGGTATGGTTGGTATGGTTGGTATGGTTGGCATGGTTGGTATGTTTGGTATGGTTGGTATGGTTGGTATGGTTGGTATGCTTGGTATGGTTGGTATGGTTGGTATGCTTGGTATGCTTTGTATGGTTGGTATGCTTGGTATGCTTGGTATGGTTGGTATGGTTGGTATGGTTGGTATGGTTGGTATGGTTGGTATGGTTGGTATGGTTGGTATGGTTGGTATGGTTGGTATGGTTTGCATGGTTGGCATGGTTGGCATGGTTGGTATGGTTGGCATGATTGGTATGGTTGGTATGGTTGGCATGGTTGGAATGGTTGGCATGGCTGGTATGGTTGGTATGGTTGGTATGGTTGGTATGGTTGGTATGGTTGGCATGGTTGTTATGGTTGGCATGGTTGGTATGGTTGGTATGGTTGGTATGGTTGGCATGGTTGGTATGTTTGGTATGGTTGGTATGGTTGGTATGGTTGGTATGCTTGGTATGGTTGGTATGGTTGGTATGCTTGGTATGCTTTGTATGGTTGGTATGCTTGGTATGCTTGGTATGGTTGGTATGGTTGGTATGGTTGGTATGGTTGGTATGGTTGGTATGGTTGGTATGGTTGGTATGGTTGGTATGGTTGGTATGGTTGGTATGGTTGGTATGGTTGGTATGGTTGGTATGGTTGGCATGGTTGGAATGGTTGGTATGGTTGGCATGGTTGTTATGGTTGGCATGGTTGGTATGGTTGTTATGGTTGGCATGGTTGGTATGGTTGGCATGGTTGGTATGGTTGGTATGGTTGGCATGGTTGGTATGGTTGGTATGGTTGGTATGGTTGGCATGGTTGGCATGGTTGGCATGGTTGTTATGGTTGGCATGGTTGGTATGGTTGGTATGGTTGGTATGGTTGGTATGGTTGGTATGGTTGGTATGGTTGGTATGGTTGGCATGGTTGTTATGGTTGGCATGGTTGGTATGGTTGGCATGGTTGGTATGGTTGGTATGGTTGGTATGGTTGGTATGGTTGGCATGGTTGGTATGGTTGGTATGGTTGGTATGGTTGGCATGGTTGTTATGGTTGGCATGGTTGGTATGGTTGGCATGGTTGGTATGGTTGGTATGGTTGGCATGGTTGGAATGGTTGGTATGGTTGGTATGGTTGGCATGGTTGGTATGGTTGGTATGGTTGGTATGGTTGGCATGGTTGTTATGGTTGGCATGGTTGGTATGGTTGGCATGGTTGGTATGGTTGGTATGGTTGGTATGGTTGGCATGGTTGGAATGGTTGGTATGGTTGGTATGCTTGGTATTGTTGGCATGGTTGGCATGGTTGGAATGGTTGGTATGGTTGGCATGGTTGGTATGCTTGGTATGCTTGGTATGCTTGGTATGCTTGGTATGCTTGGTATGGTTGGTATGCTTGGTATGCTTGGTATGGTTGCTATGCTTGGTATGGTCTGTATGGTTGGTATGGTTATTATGGTTGGCATGGTTGGTATGGTTGGTATGGTTGGCATGGTTGGCATGGTTGGTATATTTGGTATGGTTGGTATGGTTGGCATGGTTGGTATGGTTGGTATGGTTGGTATGGTTGGCATGGTTGGTATGGTTGGTATGGTTGGTATGGTTGGCATGGTTGTTATGGTTGGCATGGTTGGTATGGTTGGCATGGTTGGTATGGTTGGTATGGTTGGCATGGTTGGAATGGTTGGTATGGTTGGTATGGTTGGCATGGTTGGTATGGTTGGTATGGTTGGTATGGTTGGCATGGTTGGTATGTTTGGTATGGTTGGTATGGTTGGTATGGTTGGTATGCTTGGTATGGTTGGTATGGTTGGTATGCTTGGTATGCTTTGTATGGTTGGTATGCTTGGTATGCTTGGTATGGTTGGTATGGTTGGTATGGTTGGTATGGTTGGTATGGTTGGTATGGTTGGTATGGTTGGTATGGTTGGTATGGTTGGTATGGTTGGTATGGTTGGTATGGTTGGTATGGTTGGTATGGTTGGCATGGTTGGAATGGTTGGTATGGTTGGCATGGTTGGCATGGTTGGAATGGTTGGTATGGTTGGCATGGTTGGTATGCTTGGTATGCTTGGTATGCTTGGTATGCTTGGTATGGTTGGTATGCTTGGTATGGTTGGTATGCTTGGTATGGTTGGTATGCTTGGTATAATTGGTATGGTTGGTATGGTTGGTATGGTTGGTATGCTTGGTATGGTTGGTATGGTTGGTATGCTTGGTATGCTTTGTATGGTTGGTATGCTTGGTATGCTTGGTATGGTTGGTATGGTTGGTATGGTTGGTATGGTTGGTATGGTTGGTATGGTTGGTATGGTTGGTATGGTTGGCATGGTTGGAATGGTTGGTATGGTTGGCATGGTTGGCATGGTTGGAATGGTTGGTATGGTTGGCATGGTTGGTATGCTTGGTATGCTTGGTATGCTTGGTATGCTTGGTATGCTTGGTATGCTTGGTATGCTGGTATGCTTGGTATGGTTGGTATGCTTGGTATGCTTGGTATGCTTGGTATGGTTGCTATGCTTGGTATGGTCTGTATGGTTGGTATGGTTGGTATGGTTGGCATGGTTGGTATGGTTGGTATGGTTGGCATGGTTGGCATGGTTGGCATGGTTGGCATGGTTGGTATATTTGGTATGGTTGGTATGGTTGGTATGGTTGGTATGGTTGGTATGGTTGGTATGGTTGGCATGGTTGGTATGGTTGGTATGGTTGGTATGGTTGGCATGGTTGGTATGGTTGGTATGGTTGGTATGGTTGGTATGGTTGGTATGGTTGGTATGGTTGGCATGGTTGTTATGGTTGGCATGGTTGGTATGGTTGGCATGGTTGGTATGGTTGGTATGGTTGGCATGGTTGGAATGGTTGGTATGGTTGGTATGGTTGGCATGGTTGGTATGGTTGGTATGGTTGGTATGGTTGGCATGGTTGGTATGGCTGGTATGGTTGGTATGGTTGGCATGGTTGGAATGGTTGGTATGGTTGGCATGGTTGGTATGCTTGGTATGCTTGGTATGCTTGGTATGCTTGGTATGCTTGGTATGCTTGGTATGGTTGGTATGCTTGGTATGGTTGGTATGCTTGGTATGGTTGGTATGCTTGGTATAATTGGTATGGTTGGTATGGTTGGTATGGTTGGTATGCTTGGTATGGTTGGTATGGTTGGTATGCTTGGTATGCTTTGTATGGTTGGTATGCTTGGTATGCTTGGTATGGTTGGTATGCTTGGTATGGTTGGTATGCTTGGTATAATTGGTATGGTTGGTATGGTTGGTATGGTTGGTATGCTTGGTATGGTTGGTATGGTTGGTATGCTTGGTATGCTTTGTATGGTTGGTATGCTTGGTATGCTTGGTATGGTTGGTATGGTTGGTATGGTTGGTATGGTTGGTATGGTTGGTATGGTTGGTATGGTTGGCATGGTTGGAATGGTTGGTATGGTTGGCATGGTTGGCATGGTTGGAATGGTTGGTATGGTTGGCATGGTTGGTATGCTTGGTATGCTTGGTATGCTTGGTATGCTTGGTATGCTTGGTATGCTTGGTATGGTTGGTATGCTTGGTATGCTTGGTATGGTTGCTATGCTTGGTATGGTCTGTATGGTTGGTATGGTTGGTATGGTTGGCATGGTTGGTATGGTTGGTATGGTTGGCATGGTTGGCATGGTTGGCATGGTTGGCATGGTTGGTATATTTGGTATGGTTGGTATGGTTGGTATGGTTGGTATGGTTGGTATGGTTGGTATGGTTGGCATGGTTGGTATGGTTGGTATGGTTGGTATGGTTGGCATGGTTGGTATGGTTGGTATGGTTGGTATGGTTGGTATGGTTGGTATGGTTGGCATGGTTATTATGGTTGGCATGGTTGGTATGGTTGGCATGGTTGGTATGGTTGGTATGGTTGGCATGGTTGGTATGGTTGGCATGGTTGGTATGGTTGGTATGGTTGGCATGGTTGGAATGGTTGGTATGGTTGGTATGGTTGGCATGGTTGGTATGCTTGGTATGCTTGGTATGGTTGGTATGGTTGGTATGGTTGGTATGGTTGGTATGGTTGGTATGGTTGGTATGGTTGGTATGGTTGGCGTGGTTGGTATGGTTGGTATGGTTGGTATGGTTGGCATGGTTGGTATGGTTGGTATGGTTGGTATGGTTGGTATGGTTGGTATGGTTGGCATGGTTGTTATGGTTGGCATGGTTGGTATGGTTGGCATGGTTGGTATGGTTGGTATGGTTGGCATGGTTGGAATGGTTGGTATGGTTGGTATGGTTGGCATGGTTGGTATGGTTGGTATGGTTGGTATGGTTGGCATGGTTGGTATGGTTGGTATGGTTGGTATGGCTGGTATGGTTGGTATACTGGGTATGGTTTGCATGGTTGGCATGGTTGGTATGGTTGGCATGGTTGGTATGGTTGGTATGGTTGGTATGGTTGGTATGGTTGGTATGGTTGGTATGGTTGGTATGGTTGGTATGGTTGGTATGGTTGGCATGGTTGGTATGGTTGCTATGCTTGGTATGGTCTGTATGGTTGGTATGGTTGGTATGGTTGGCATGGTTGGTATGCTTGGTATGGTTGGTATGCTTGGTGTGGTTGGTATGCTTGGTATGGTTGTTATGCTTGGTATAATTGGTATGGTTGGTATGGTTGGTATGCTTGGTATGGTTGGTATGGTTGGTATGCTTGGTATGCTTTGTATGGTTGGTATGCTTGGTATGCTTGGTATGGTTGCTATGCTTGGTATGGTCTGTATGGTTGGTATGGTTGGCATGGTTGGAATGGTTGGTATGGTTGGTATGGTTGGTATGGTTGGCATGGTTGGTATGGTTGGTATGGTTGGTATGGTTGGCATGGTTGGAATGGTTGGTATGGTTGGTATGGTTGGTATGGTTGGTATGCTTGGTATGCTTGGTATGCTTGGTATGCTTGGTATGCTTGGTATGCTTGGTATGCTTGGTATGCTTGGTATGGTTGGTATGCTTGGTATGGTTGGTATGCTTGGTATGGTTGGTATGCTTGGTATAATTGGTATGGTTGGTATGGTTGGTATGCTTGGTATGGTTGGTATGGTTGGTATGCTTGGTATGCTTTGTATGGTTGGTATGCTTGGTATGCTTGGTATGGTTGGTATGGTTGGTATGGTTGGTATGGTTGGTATGGTTGGTATGGTTGGTATGGTTTGCATGGTTGGCATGGTTGGCATGGTTGGTATGGTTGGCATGATTGGTATGGTTGGTATGGTTGGCATGGTTGGAATGGTTGGCATGGCTGGTATGGTTGGTATGGTTGGTATGGTTGGTATGGTTGGTATGGTTGGTATGGTTGGCATGGTTGTTATGGTTGGCATGGTTGGTATGGTTGGCATGGTTGGTATGGTTGGTATGGTTGGCATGGTTGGAATGGTTGGTATGGTTGGTATGCTTGGTATTGTTGGCATGGTTGGCATGGTTGGAATGGTTGGTATGGTTGGCATGGTTGGTATGCTTGGTATGCTTGGTATGCTTGATATGCTTGGTATGCTTGGTATGGTTGGTATGCTTGGTATGCTTGGTATGGTTGCTATGCTTGGTATGGTCTGTATGGTTGGTATGGTTATTATGGTTGGCATGGTTGGTATGGTTGGTATGGTTGGCATGGTTGGCATGGTTGGTATATTTGGTATGGTTGGTATGGTTGGCATGGTTGGTATGGTTGGTATGGTTGGTATGGTTGGCATGGTTGGTATGGTTGGTATGGTTGGTATGGTTGGCATGGTTGTTATGGTTGGCATGGTTGGTATGGTTGGCATGGTTGGTATGGTTGGTATGGTTGGCATGGTTGGAATGGTTGGTATGGTTGGTATGGTTGGCATGGTTGGTATGGTTGGTATGGTTGGTATGGTTGGCATGGTTGGTATGGTTGGTATGGTTGGTATGGTTGGTATGGTTGGTATGCTTGGTATGTTTGGTATGCTTGGTATGCTTTGTATGGTTGGTATGCTTGGTATGCTTGGTATGGTTGGTATGGTTGGTATGGTTGGTATGGTTGGTATGGTTGGTATGGTTGGTATGGTTGGTATGGTTGGTATGGTTGGTATGGTTGGTATGGTTGGTATGGTTGGTATGGTTGGTATGGTTGGTATGGTTGGTATGGTTGGTATGGTTGGTATGGTTGGTATGGTTGGTATGGTTGGTATGGTTGGCATGGTTGGAATGGTTGGTATGGTTGGTATGGTTTGTATGGTTGGTATGGTTGGTATGGTTGGCATGGTTGTTATGGTTGGCATGGTTGGTATGGTTGGTATGGTTGGTATGGTTGGTATGGTTGGCATGGTTGGTATGGTTGGTATGGTTGGCATGGTTGGAATGGTTGGTATGGTTGGTATGGTTGGCATGGTTGGTATGGCTGTTATGGTTGGCATGGTTGGTATGGTTGGTATGGTTGGCATGGTTGGAATGGTTGGTATGGTTGGTATGGTTTGTATGGTTGGTATGGTTGGTATGGTTGGTATGGTTGGCATGGTTGTTATGGTTGGCATGGTTGGTATGGTTGGCATGGTTGGTATGGTTGGCATGGTTGGTATGGTTGGTATGGTTGGCATGGTTGGAATGGTTGGTATGGCTGGTATGGTTGGTATAGTGGGTATGGTTTGCATGGTTGGCATGGTTGGTATGGTTGGCATGGTTGGTATGGTTGGTATGGTTGGCATGGTTGGTATGGTTGGTATGGTTGGCATGGTTGGTATGGTTGGCATGGTTGGTATGGTTGGTATGGTTGGCATGGTTGGAATGGTTGGTATGGTTGGTATGCTTGGTATGCTTGGTATGCTTGGTATGGTTGGTATGGTTGGCATGGTTGGTATGGCTGTTATGGTTGGCATGGTTGGTATGGTTGGTATGGTTGGTATGGTTTGTATGGTTGGTATGGTTGGTATGGTTGGCATGGTTGTTATGGTTGGCATGGTTGGTATGGTTGGCATGGTTGGAATGGTTGGTATGGTTGGCATGGTTGGAATGGTTGGTATGGTTGGTATGGTCTGTATGGTTGGTATGGTTATTATGGTTGGCATGGTTGGTATGGCTGTTATGGTTGGCATGGTTGGTATGGCTGTTATGGTTGGTATGGTTGGTATGGTTGGTATGGTTTGTATGGTTGGTATGGTTGGTATGGTTGGTATGGTTGGTATGGTTGGCATGGTTGGTATGGTTGGTATGGTTGGCATGGTTGGTATGGTTGGCATGGTTGGAATGGTTGGTATGGTTGGTATGCTTGGTATGCTTGGTATGCTTGGTATGGTTGGTATGGTTGGCATGGTTGGTATGGCTGTTATGGTTGGCATGGTTGGTATGGTTGGTATGGTTGGTATGGTTTGTATGGTTGGTATGGTTGGTATGGTTGGCATGGTTGTTATGGTTGGCATGGTTGGTATGGTTGGCATGGTTGGAATGGTTGGTATGGTTGGCATGGTTGGAATGGTTGGTATGGTTGGTATGGTCTGTATGGTTGGTATGGTTATTATGGTTGGCATGGTTGGTATGGCTGTTATGGTTGGCATGGTTGGTATGGCTGTTATGGTTGGTATGGTTGGTATGGTTGGTATGGTTTGTATGGTTGGTATGGTTGGTATGGTTGGTATGGTTGGTATGGTTGGCATGGTTGGTATGGTTGGTATGGTTGGCATGGTTGGTATGGTTGGCATGGTTGGAATGGTTGGTATGGTTGGTATGCTTGGTATGCTTGGTATGCTTGGTATGGTTGGTATGGTTGGCATGGTTGGTATGGCTGTTATGGTTGGCATGGTTGGAATGGTTGGTATGGTTGGTATGGTTTGTATGGTTGGTATGGTTGGTATGGTTGGCATGGTTGTTATGGTTGGCATGGTTGGTATGGTTGGTATGGTTGGTATGGTTGGCATGGTTGGTATGGTTGGTATGGTTGGCATGGTTGGAATGGTTGGTATGGCTGGTATGGTTGGAATGGTTGGTATGGTTGGTATGGTTGGTATGGTTGGCATGGTTGGTATGGTTTGTATGGTTGGTATGGTTGGTATGGTTGGCATGGTTGTTATGGTTGGCATGGTTGGTATGGTTGGCATGGTTGGTATGGTTGGTATGGTTGGTATGGTTGGCATGGTTGGTATGGTTGGTATGGTTGGCATGGTTGGAATGGTTGGTATGCTTGGTATGGTTGGTATGGTTGGCATGGTTGGTATGGCTGTTATGGTTGGCATGGTTGGAATGGTTGGTATGGTTGGTATGGTTTGTATGGTTGGTATGGTTGGTATGGTTGGCATGGTTGTTATGGTTGGCATGGTTGGTATGGTTGGTATGGTTGGTATGGTTGGTATGGTTGGCATGGTTGGAATGGTTGGTATGGTTGGTATGGTTGGTATGCTTGGTATGCTTGGTATGCTTGGTATGCTTGGTATGCTTGGTATGGTTGGTATGCTTGGTATGGTTGGTATGCTTGGTATAATTGGTATGGTTGGTATGGTTGGTATGGTTGGTATGCTTGGTATGCTTGGTATGGTTGCTATGCTTGGTATGGTCTGTATGGTTGGTATGGTTGGTATGGTTGGCATGGTTGGAATGGTTGGTATGGTTTGCATGGTTGGCATGGTTGGTATGGTTGGTATGGTTGGCATGGTTGGTATGGTTGGTATGGTTGGTATGGTTGGTATGGTTGGCATGGTTGGAATGGTTGGTGTGGTTGGCATGGTTGGTATGGTTGGTATGGTTCTTATGGTTGGCATGGTTGGTATGGTTGGTATGGTTGGTACGGTTGACATGGTTGGTATGGTTGGTATGGTTGGTATGGTTGGCATGGTTGGTATGGTTGGTATGGTTGGTATGGTTGGTATGGTTTGCATGGTTGGCATGGTTGGTATGGTTGGCATGGTTGGTATGGTTGGTATGGTTGGCATGGTTTTTATGGTTGGCATGGTTGGTATGGTTGGTATGGTTGGTATGGTTGGCATGGTTGGTATGGTTGGTATGGTTGGCATGGTTGGAATGGTTGGTATGGCTGGTATGGTTGGTATAGTGGGTATGGTTGGTATGGTTGGTATGGTTGGTATGGTTGGTATGGTTGGTATGGTTGGTATGGTTGGTATGGTTGGCATGGTTGGTATGGTTGCTATGCTTGGTATGGTTGGCATGGTTGGAATGGTTGGTATGGTTGGTATGGTTGGTATGGTTGGTATGGTTGGTATGGTTGGCATGGTTGGCATGGTTGGAATGGTTGGTATGGTTGGCATGGTTGGTATGCTTGGTATGCTTGGTATGCTTGGTATGCTTGGTATGCTTGGTATGGTTGGTATGCTTGGTATGGTTGGTATGCTTGGTATGGTTGGTATGCTTGGTATAATTGGTATGGTTGGTATGGTTGGTATGCTTGGTATGGTTGGTATGGTTGGTATGCTTGGTATGCTTTGTATGGTTGGTATGCTTGGTATGCTTGGTATGCTTGGTATGCTTGGTATGGTTGGTATGGTTGGTATGCTTGGTATGCTTTGTATGGTTGGTATGCTTGGTATGCTTGGTATGGTTGGTATGGTTGGTATGCTTGGTATGGTTGGTATGGTTGCTATGCTTGGTATGGTCTGTATGGTTGGTATGGTTGGTATGGTTGGCATGGTTGGTATGGTTGGTATGGTTGGTATGGTTGGCATGGTTGGTATGGCTGTTATGGTTGGTATGGTTGGTATGGTTGGTATGGTTTGTATGGTTGGTATGGTTGGTATGGTTGGTATGGTTGGTATGGTTGGCATGGTTGGTATGGTTGGTATGGTTGGCATGGTTGGTATGGTTGGCATGGTTGGAATGGTTGGTATGGTTGGTATGCTTGGTATGGTTGGTATGGTTGGCATGGTTGGAATGGTTGGTATGGTTGGTATGCTTGGTATGCTTGGTATGCTTGGTATGGTTGGTATGGTTGGCATGGTTGGTATGGCTGTTATGGTTGGCATGGTTGGTATGGTTGGTATGGTCTGTATGGTTGGTATGGTTATTATGGTTGGCATGGTTGGTATGGCTGTTATGGTTGGCATGGTTGGTATGGCTGTTATGGTTGGTATGGTTGGTATGGTTGGTATGGTTTGTATGGTTGGTATGGTTGGTATGGTTGGTATGGTTGGTATGGTTGGCATGGTTGGTATGGTTGGCATGGTTGGTATGGTTGGTATGGTTGGCATGGTTGGAATGGTTGGTATGGTTGGTATGCTTGGTATGCTTGGTATGCTTGGTATGGTTGGTATGGTTGGCATGGTTGGTATGGCTGTTATGGTTGGCATGGTTGGTATGGTTGGTATGGTTGGTATGGTTTGTATGGTTGGTATGGTTGGTATGGTTGGCATGGTTGTTATGGTTGGCATGGTTGGTATGGTTGGCATGGTTGGAATGGTTGGTATGGTTGGCATGGTTGGAATGGTTGGTATGGTTGGTATGGTCTGTATGGTTGGTATGGTTATTATGGTTGGCATGGTTGGTATGGCTGTTATGGTTGGCATGGTTGGTATGGCTGTTATGGTTGGTATGGTTGGTATGGTTGGTATGGTTTGTATGGTTGGTATGGTTGGTATGGTTGGTATGGTTGGTATGGTTGGTATGGTTGGCATGGTTGGTATGGTTGGTATGGTTGGCATGGTTGGTATGGTTGGCATGGTTGGAATGGTTGGTATGGTTGGTATGCTTGGTATGCTTGGTATGCTTGGTATGGTTGGTATGGTTGGCATGGTTGGTATGGCTGTTATGGTTGGCATGGTTGGAATGGTTGGTATGGTTGGTATGGTTTGTATGGTTGGTATGGTTGGTATGGTTGGCATGGTTGTTATGGTTGGCATGGTTGGTATGGTTGGTATGGTTGGTATGGTTGGCATGGTTGGTATGGTTGGTATGGTTGGCATGGTTGGAATGGTTGGTATGGCTGGTATGGTTGGAATGGTTGGTATGGTTGGTATGGTTGGTATGGTTGGCATGGTTGGTATGGTTTGTATGGTTGGTATGGTTGGTATGGTTGGCATGGTTGTTATGGTTGGCATGGTTGGTATGGTTGGCATGGTTGGTATGGTTGGTATGGTTGGTATGGTTGGCATGGTTGGTATGGTTGGTATGGTTGGCATGGTTGGAATGGTTGGTATGCTTGGTATGGTTGGTATGGTTGGCATGGTTGGTATGGCTGTTATGGTTGGCATGGTTGGAATGGTTGGTATGGTTGGTATGGTTTGTATGGTTGGTATGGTTGGTATGGTTGGCATGGTTGTTATGGTTGGCATGGTTGGTATGGTTGGTATGGTTGGTATGGTTGGTATGGTTGGTATGGTTGGCATGGTTGGAATGGTTGGTATGGTTGGTATGGTTGGTATGCTTGGTATGCTTGGTATGCTTGGTATGCTTGGTATGGTTGGTATGCTTGGTATGGTTGGTATGCTTGGTATAATTGGTATGGTTGGTATGGTTGGTATGGTTGGTATGCTTGGTATGCTTGGTATGGTTGCTATGCTTGGTATGGTCTGTATGGTTGGTATGGTTGGTATGGTTGGCATGGTTGGAATGGTTGGTATGGTTTGCATGGTTGGCATGGTTGGTATGGTTGGTATGGTTGGCATGGTTGGTATGGTTGGTATGGTTGGTATGGTTGGTATGGTTGGCATGGTTGGAATGGTTGGTGTGGTTGGCATGGTTGGTATGGTTGGTATGGTTCTTATGGTTGGCATGGTTGGTATGGTTGGTATGGTTGGTACGGTTGACATGGTTGGTATGGTTGGTATGGTTGGTATGGTTGGCATGGTTGGTATGGTTGGTATGGTTGGTATGGTTGGTATGGTTTGCATGGTTGGCATGGTTGGTATGGTTGGCATGGTTGGTATGGTTGGTATGGTTGGTATGGTTGGCATGGTTTTTATGGTTGGCATGGTTGGTATGGTTGGTATGGTTGGTATGGTTGGCATGGTTGGTATGGTTGGTATGGTTGGCATGGTTGGAATGGTTGGTATGGCTGGTATGGTTGGTATAGTGGGTATGGTTGGTATGGTTGGTATGGTTGGTATGGTTGGTATGGTTGGTATGGTTGGTATGGTTGGTATGGTTGGTATGGTTGGCATGGTTGGTATGGTTGCTATGCTTGGTATGGTTGGCATGGTTGGAATGGTTGGTATGGTTGGTATGGTTGGTATGGTTGGTATGGTTGGTATGGTTGGCATGGTTGGCATGGTTGGAATGGTTGGTATGGTTGGCATGGTTGGTATGCTTGGTATGCTTGGTATGCTTGGTATGCTTGGTATGCTTGGTATGGTTGGTATGCTTGGTATGGTTGGTATGCTTGGTATGGTTGGTATGCTTGGTATAATTGGTATGGTTGGTATGGTTGGTATGCTTGGTATGGTTGGTATGGTTGGTATGCTTGGTATGCTTTGTATGGTTGGTATGCTTGGTATGCTTGGTATGCTTGGTATGCTTGGTATGGTTGGTATGGTTGGTATGCTTGGTATGCTTTGTATGGTTGGTATGCTTGGTATGCTTGGTATGGTTGGTATGGTTGGTATGCTTGGTATGGTTGGTATGGTTGCTATGCTTGGTATGGTCTGTATGGTTGGTATGGTTGGTATGGTTGGCATGGTTGGAATGGTTGGTATGGTTGGTATGGTTGGTATGGTTGGCATGGTTGGTATGGTTGGTATGGTTGGTATGGTTGGCATGGTTGGAATGGTTGGTATGGTTGGTATGGTTGGTATGCTTGGTATGCTTGGTATGCTTGGTATAATTGGTATGGTTGGTATGGTTGGTATGCTTGGTATGGTTGGCATGGTTGGAATGGTTGGTATGGTTGGTATGCTTGGTATTGTTGGCATGGTTGGCATGGTTGGAATGGTTGGTATGGTTGGCATGGTTGGTATGCTTGGTATGCTTGGTATGCTTGGTATGCTTGGTATGCTTGGCATGGTTGGAATGGTTGGTATGGTTGGTATGGTTGGTATGCTTGGTATGCTTGGTATGGTTGGTATGGTTGGTATGGTTGGTATGGTTGGTATGGTTGGCATGGTTGGTATGGTTGGTATGGTTGGCATGGTTGGTATGCTTGGTATGGTTGGTATGGTTGGTATGCTTGGTATGCTTTGTATGGTTGGTATGCTTGGTATGCTTGGTATGGTTGGTATGGTTGGTATGGTTGGTATGGTTGGTATGGTTGGTATGGTTGGTATGGTTGGCATGGTTGGAATGGTTGGTATGGTTGGTATGGTTGGCATGGTTGGCATGGTTGGAATGGTTGGTATGGTTGGCATGGTTGGTATGCTTGGTATGCTTGGTATGCTTGGTATGCTTGGTATGCTTGGTATGGTTGGTATGCTTGGTATGGTTGGTATGCTTGGTATGGTTGGTATGCTTGGTATAATTGGTATGGTTGGTATGGTTGGTATGCTTGGTATGGTTGGTATGGTTGGTATGCTTGGTATGCTTTGTATGGTTGGTATGCTTGGTATGCTTGGTATGCTTGGTATGGTTGGTATGGTTGGTATGGTTGGTATGGTTGGTATGGTTGGTATGGTTGGTATGGTTGGCATGGTTGGTATGGTTGCTATGCTTGGTATGGTCTGTATGGTTGGTATGGTTGGTATGGTTGGCATGGTTGGTATGGTTGGTATGGTTGGCATGGTTGGCATGGTTGGCATGGCTGGTATGCTTGGTATGGTTGGTATGCTTGGTATGGTTGGTATGCTTGGTATAATTGGTATGGTTGGTATGGTTGGTATGGTTGGTATGGTTGGCATGGTTGGTATGGTTGCTATGCTTGGTATGGTCTGTATGGTTGGTATGGTTGGTATGGTTGGCATGGTTGGTATGGTTGGTATGGTTGGCATGGTTGGCATGGTTGGCATGGTTGGTATGCTTGGTATGGTTGGTATGCTTGGTATGCTTTGTATGGTTGGTATGCTTGGTATGCTTGGTATGGTTGGTATGGTTGGTATGGTTGGTATGGTTGGTATGGTTGGTATGGTTGGTATGGTTGGTATGGTTGGTATGGTTGGCATGGTTGGTATGGTTGCTATGCTTGGTATGGTCTGTATGGTTGGTATGGTTGGTATGGTTGGCATGGTTGGTATGGTTGGTATGGTTGGCATGGTTGGCATGGTTGGTATGCTTGGTATGGTTGGTATGCTTGGTATGGTTGGTATGCTTGGTATAATTGGTATGGTTGGTATGGTTGGTATGCTTGCTATGGTTGGTATGGTTGGTATGCTTGGTATGCTTTGTATGGTTGGTATGCTTGGTATGCTTGGTATGGTTGGTATGGTTGGTATGGTTGGTATGGTTGGTATGGTTGGTATGGTTGGTATGGTTGGTATGGTTGGCATGGTTGGTATGGTTGCTATGCTTGGTATGGTCTGTATGGTTGGTATGGTTGGTATGGTTGGCATGGTTGGTATGCTTGGTATGGTTGGTATGCTTGGTGTGGTTGGTATGCTTGGTATGGTTGGTATGCTTGGTATAATTGGTATGGTTGGTATGGTTGGTATGCTTGGTATGGTTGGTATGGTTGGTATGCTTGGTATGCTTTGTATGGTTGGTATGGTTGGCATGGTTGGAATGGTTGGTATGGTTGGTATGGTTGGTATGGTTGGCATGGTTGGTATGGTTGGTATGGTTGGCATGGTTGGTATGGTTGCTATGCTTGGTATGGTCTGTATGGTTGGTATGGTTGGTATGGTTGGCATGGTTGGTATGCTTGGTATGGTTGGTATGCTTGGTGTGGTTGGTATGCTTGGTATGGTTGGTATGCTTGGTATAATTGGTATGGTTGGTATGGTTGGTATGCTTGGTATGGTTGGTATGGTTGGTATGCTTGGTATGCTTTGTATGGTTGGTATGGTTGGCATGGTTGGAATGGTTGGTATGGTTGGTATGGTTGGTATGGTTGGTATGGTTGGTATGGTTGGTATGGTTGGCATGGTTGGTATGGTTGCTATGCTTGGTATGGTCTGTATGGTTGGTATGGTTGGTATGGTTGGCATGGTTGGTATGCTTGGTATGGTTGGTATGCTTGGTGTGGTTGGTATGCTTGGTATGGTTGGTATGCTTGGTATAATTGGTATGGTTGGTATGGTTGGTATGCTTGGTATGGTTGGTATGGTTGGTATGCTTGGTATGCTTTGTATGGTTGGTATGGTTGGCATGGTTGGAATGGTTGGTATGGTTGGTATGGTTGGTATGGTTGGCATGGTTGGTATGGTTGGTATGGTTGGTATGGTTGGCATGGTTGGAATGGTTGGTATGGTTGGTATGGTTGGTATGCTTGGTATGGTCTGTATGGTTGGTATGGTTGGCATGGTTGGAATGGTTGGTATGGTTGGTATGGTTGGTATGGTTGGCATGGTTGGTATGGTTGGTATGGTTGGTATGGTTGGCATGGTTGGAATGGTTGGTATGGTTGGTATGGTTGGTATGGTTGGTATGCTTGGTATGCTTGGTATGCTTGGTATGCTTGGTATGCTTGGTATGCTTGGTATGGTTGGTATGCTTGGTATGGTTGGTATGCTTGGTATGGTTGGTATGCTTGGTATAATTGGTATGGTTGGTATGGTTGGTATGCTTGGTATGGTTGGTATGGTTGGTATGCTTGGTATGCTTTGTATGGTTGGTATGCTTGGTATGCTTGGTATGGTTGGTATGGTTGGTATGGTTGGTATGGTTGGTATGGTTGGTATGGTTGGTATGGTTTGCATGGTTGGCATGGTTGGCATGGTTGGTATGGTTGGCATGATTGGTATGGTTGGTATGGTTGGCATGGTTGGAATGGTTGGCATGGCTGGTATGGTTGGTATGGTTGGTATGGTTGGTATGGTTGGTATGGTTGGTATGGTTGGCATGGTTGTTATGGTTGGCATGGTTGGTATGGTTGGCATGGTTGGTATGGTTGGTATGGTTGGCATGGTTGGAATGGTTGGTATGGTTGGTATGCTTGGTATTGTTGGCATGGTTGGCATGGTTGGAATGGTTGGTATGGTTGGCATGGTTAGTATGCTTGGTATGCTTGGTATGCTTGGTATGCTTGGTATGCTTGGTATGCTTGGTATGCTTGGTATGGTTGCTATGCTTGGTATGGTCTGTATGGTTGGTATGGTTATTATGGTTGGCATGGTTGGTATGGTTGGTATGGTTGGCATGGTTGGCATGGTTGGTATATTTGGTATGGTTGGTATGGTTGGTATGGTTGGTATGGTTGGCATGGTTGGTATGGTTGGTATGGTTGGTATGGTTGGCATGGTTGTTATGGTTGGCATGGTTGGTATGGTTGGCATGGTTGGTATGGTTGGTATGGTTGGCATGGTTGGAATGGTTGGTATGGTTGGTATGGTTGGCATGGTTGGTATGGTTGGTATGGTTGGTATGGTTGGCATGGTTGGTATGGTTGGTATGGTTGGTATGGTTGGTATGGTTGGTATGCTTGGTATGGTTGGTATGGTTGGTATGCTTGGTATGCTTTGTATGGTTGGTATGCTTGGTATGCTTGGTATGGTTGGTATGGTTGGTATGGTTGGTATGGTTGGTATGGTTGGTATGGTTGGTATGGTTGGTATGGTTGGTATGGTTGGTATGGTTGGTATGGTTGGTATGGTTGGTATGGTTGGTATGGTTGGTATGGTTGGCATGGTTGGAATGGTTGGTATGGTTGGCATGGTTGGCATGGTTGGAATGGTTGGTATGGTTGGCATGGTTGGTATGCTTGGTATGCTTGGTATGCTTGGTATGCTTGGTATGGTTGGTATGCTTGGTATGGTTGGTATGCTTGGTATGGTTGGTATGCTTGGTATAATTGGTATGGTTGGTATGGTTGGTATGGTTGGTATGCTTGGTATGGTTGGTATGGTTGGTATGCTTGGTATGCTTTGTATGGTTGGTATGCTTGGTATGCTTGGTATGGTTGGTATGGTTGGTATGGTTGGTATGGTTGGTATGGTTGGTATGGTTGGTATGGTTGGTATGGTTGGCATGGTTGGAATGGTTGGTATGGTTGGCATGGTTGGCATGGTTGGAATGGTTGGTATGGTTGGCATGGTTGGTATGCTTGGTATGCTTGGTATGCTTGGTATGCTTGGTATGCTTGGTATGCTGGTATGCTTGGTATGGTTGGTATGCTTGGTATGCTTGGTATGGTTGCTATGCTTGGTATGGTCTGTATGGTTGGTATGGTTGGTATGGTTGGCATGGTTGGTATGGTTGGTATGGTTGGCATGGTTGGCATGGTTGGCATGGTTGGCATGGTTGGTATATTTGGTATGGTTGGTATGGTTGGTATGGTTGGTATGGTTGGTATGGTTGGCATGGTTGGTATGGTTGGTATGGTTGGTATGGTTGGCATGGTTGGTATGGTTGGTATGGTTGGTATGGTTGGTATGGTTGGTATGGTTGGTATGGTTGGCATGGTTGTTATGGTTGGCATGGTTGGTATGGTTGGCATGGTTGGTATGGTTGGTATGGTTGGCATGGTTGGAATGGTTGGTATGGTTGGTATGGTTGGCATGGTTGGTATGGTTGGTATGGTTGGTATGGTTGGCATGGTTGGTATGGCTGGTATGGTTGGTATGGTTGGCATGGTTGGAATGGTTGGTATGGTTGGCATGGTTGGTATGCTTGGTATGCTTGGTATGCTTGGTATGCTTGGTATGCTTGGTATGCTTGGTATGGTTGGTATGCTTGGTATGGTTGGTATGCTTGGTATGGTTGGTATGCTTGGTATAATTGGTATGGTTGGTATGGTTGGTATGGTTGGTATGCTTGGTATGGTTGGTATGGTTGGTATGCTTGGTATGCTTTGTATGGTTGGTATGCTTGGTATGCTTGGTATGGTTGGTATGCTTGGTATGGTTGGTATGCTTGGTATAATTGGTATGGTTGGTATGGTTGGTATGGTTGGTATGCTTGGTATGGTTGGTATGGTTGGTATGCTTGGTATGCTTTGTATGGTTGGTATGCTTGGTATGCTTGGTATGGTTGGTATGGTTGGTATGGTTGGTATGGTTGGTATGGTTGGTATGGTTGGTATGGTTGGCATGGTTGGAATGGTTGGTATGGTTGGCATGGTTGGCATGGTTGGAATGGTTGGTATGGTTGGCATGGTTGGTATGCTTGGTATGCTTGGTATGCTTGGTATGCTTGGTATGCTTGGTATGCTTGGTATGGTTGGTATGCTTGGTATGCTTGGTATGGTTGCTATGCTTGGTATGGTCTGTATGGTTGGTATGGTTGGTATGGTTGGCATGGTTGGTATGGTTGGTATGGTTGGCATGGTTGGCATGGTTGGCATGGTTGGCATGGTTGGTATATTTGGTATGGTTGGTATGGTTGGTATGGTTGGTATGGTTGGTATGGTTGGTATGGTTGGTATGGTTGGTATGGTTGGCATGGTTGGTATGGTTGGTATGGTTGGTATGGTTGGCATGGTTGGTATGGTTGGTATGGTTGGTATGGTTGGTATGGTTGGCATGGTTATTATGGTTGGCATGGTTGGTATGGTTGGCATGGTTGGTATGGTTGGTATGGTTGGCATGGTTGGTATGGTTGGCATGGTTGGTATGGTTGGTATGGTTGGCATGGTTGGAATGGTTGGTATGGTTGGTATGGTTGGCATGGTTGGTATGCTTGGTATGCTTGGTATGGTTGGTATGGTTGGTATGGTTGGTATGGTTGGTATGGTTGGTATGGTTGGTATGGTTGGTATGGTTGGCATGGTTGGTATGGTTGGTATGGTTGGTATGGTTGGCATGGTTGGTATGGTTGGTATGGTTGGTATGGTTGGTATGGTTGGTATGGTTGGTATGGTTGGCATGGTTGTTATGGTTGGCATGGTTGGTATGGTTGGCATGGTTGGTATGGTTGGTATGGTTGGCATGGTTGGAATGGTTGGTATGGTTGGTATGGTTGGCATGGTTGGTATGGTTGGTATGGTTGGTATGGTTGGCATGGTTGGTATGGTTGGTATGGTTGGTATGGCTGGTATGGTTGGTATACTGGGTATGGTTTGCATGGTTGGCATGGTTGGTATGGTTGGCATGGTTGGTATGGTTGGTATGGTTGGTATGGTTGGTATGGTTGGTATGGTTGGTATGGTTGGTATGGTTGGCATGGTTGGTATGGTTGCTATGCTTGGTATGGTCTGTATGGTTGGTATGGTTGGTATGGTTGGCATGGTTGGTATGCTTGGTATGGTTGGTATGCTTGGTGTGGTTGGTATGCTTGGTATGGTTGGTATGCTTGGTATAATTGGTATGGTTGGTATGGTTGGTATGCTTGGTATGTTTGGTATGGTTGGTATGCTTGGTATGCTTTGTATGGTTGGTATGCTTGGTATGCTTGGTATGGTTGCTATGCTTGGTATGGTCTGTATGGTTGGTATGGTTGGCATGGTTGGAATGGTTGGTATGGTTGGTATGGTTGGTATGGTTGGCATGGTTGGTATGGTTGGTATGGTTGGTATGGTTGGCATGGTTGGAATGGTTGGTATGGTTGGTATGGTTGGTATGGTTGGTATGCTTGGTATGCTTGGTATGCTTGGTATGCTTGGTATGCTTGGTATGCTTGGTATGCTTGGTATGCTTGGTATGGTTGGTATGCTTGGTATGGTTGGTATGCTTGGTATGGTTGGTATGCTTGGTATAATTGGTATGGTTGGTATGGTTGGCATGCTTGGTATGGTTGGTATGGTTGGTATGCTTGGTATGCTTTGTATGGTTGGTATGCTTGGTATGCTTGGTATGGTTGGTATGGTTGGTATGGTTGGTATGGTTGGCATGGTTGGTATGGTTGGTATGGTTTGCATGGTTGGCATGGTTGGCATGGTTGGTATGGTTGGCATGATTGGTATGGTTGGTATGGTTGGCATGGTTGGAATGGTTGGCATGGCTGGTATGGTTGGTATGGTTGGTATGGTTGGTATGGTTGGTATGGTTGGCATGGTTGTTATGGTTGGCATGGTTGGTATGGTTGGCATGGTTGGTATGGTTGGTATGGTTGGCATGGTTGGAATGGTTGGTATGGTTGGTATGCTTGGTATTGTTGGCATGGTTGGCATGGTTGGAATGGTTGGTATGGTTGGCATGGTTGGTATGCTTGGTATGCTTGGTATGCTTGGTATGCTTGGTATGCTTGGTATGGTTGGTATGCTTGGTATGCTTGGTATGGTTGCTATGCTTGGTATGGTCTGTATGGTTGGTATGGTTATTATGGTTGGCATGGTTGGTATGGTTGGTATGGTTGGCATGGTTGGCATGGTTGGTATATTTGGTATGGTTGGTATGGTTGGCATGGTTGGTATGGTTGGTATGGTTGGTATGGTTGGCATGGTTGGTATGGTTGGTATGGTTGGTATGGTTGGCATGGTTGTTATGGTCGGCATGGTTGGTATGGTTGGCATGGTTGGTATGGTTGGTATGGTTGGCATGGTTGGAATGGTTGGTATGGTTGGTATGGTTGGCATGGTTGGTATGGTTGGTATGGTTGGTATGGTTGGCATGGTTGGTATGGTTGGTATGGTTGGTATGGTTGGTATGGTTGGTATGCTTGGTATGCTTGGTATGGTTGGTATGGTTGGTATGCTTGGTATGCTTTGTATGGTTGGTATGCTTGGTATGCTTGGTATGGTTGGTATAATTGGTATGGTTGGTATGGTTGGTATGGTTGGTATGCTTGGTATGGTTGGTATGGTTGGTATGCTTGGTATGCTTTGTATGGTTGGTATGCTTGGTATGCTTGGTATGGTTGGTATGCTTGGTATGGTTGGTATGCTTGGTATAATTGGTATGGTTGGTATGGTTGGTATGGTTGGTATGCTTGGTATGGTTGGTATGGTTGGTATGCTTGGTATGCTTTGTATGGTTGGTATGCTTGGTATGCTTGGTATGGTTGGTATGGTTGGTATGGTTGGTATGGTTGGTATGGTTGGTATGGTTGGTATGGTTGGTATGGTTGGAATGGTTGGTATGGTTGGCATGGTTGGCATGGTTGGAATGGTTGGTATGGTTGGCATGGTTGGTATGCTTGGTATGCTTGGTATGCTTGGTATGCTTGGTATGCTTGGTATGGTTGGTATGCTTGGTATGCTTGGTATGGTTGCTATGCTTGGTATGGTCTGTATGGTTGGTATGGTTGGTATGGTTGGCATGGTTGGTATGGTTGGTATGGTTGGCATGGTTGGCATGGTTGGCATGGTTGGCATGGTTGGTATATTTGGTATGGTTGGTATGGTTGGTATGGTTGGTATGGTTGGTATGGTTGGTATGGTTGGTATGGTTGGTATGGTTGGTATGGTTGGTATGGTTGGTATGGTTGGCATGGTTGGTATGGTTGGTATGGTTGGTATGGTTGGCATGGTTGGTATGGTTGGTATGGTTGGTATGGTTGGTATGGTTGGTATGGTTGGCATGGTTATTATGGTTGGCATGGTTGGTATGGTTGGCATGGTTGGTATGGTTGGTATGGTTGGCATGGTTGGTATGGTTGGTATGGTTGGCATGGTTGGAATGGTTGGTATGGTTGGTATGGTTGGCATGGTTGGTATGCTTGGTATGCTTGGTATGGTTGGTATGGTTGGTATGGTTGGTATGGTTGGTATGGTTGGTATGGTTGGTATGGTTGGTATGGTTGGCATGGTTGGTATGGTTGGTATGGTTGGTATGGTTGGCATGGTTGGTATGGTTGGTATGGTTGGTATGGTTGGTATGGTTGGTATGGTTGGCATGGTTGTTATGGTTGGCATGGTTGGTATGGTTGGCATGGTTGGTATGGTTGGTATAGTTGGCATGGTTGGAATGGTTGGTATGGTTGGTATGGTTGGCATGGTTGGTATGGTTGGTATGGTTGGTATGGTTGGCATGGTTGGTATGGTTGGTATGGTTGGTATGGCTGGTATGGTTGGTATACTGGGTATGGTTTGCATGGTTGGCATGGTTGGTATGGTTGGCATGGTTGGTATGGTTGGTATGGTTGGTATGGTTGGTATGGTTGGTATGGTTGGTATGGTTGGCATGGTTGGAATGGTTGGTATGGTTGGCATGGTTGGTATGGTTGGTATGGGTTGTATGGTTGGCATGGTTGGTATGGTTGGTATGGTTGGTATGGTTGGTACGGTTGACATGGTTGGTAAGGTTGGTATGGTTGGCATGATTGGTATGGTTGGTATGCTTGGTATGCTTGGTATGCTTGGTATGGTTGGTATGGTTGGCATGGTTGGTATGGTTGGTATGGTTGGCATGGTTGGTATGGTTGGTATGGTTGGTATGGTTGGCATGGTTGGAATGGTTGGTATGGTTGGTATGGTTTGTATGGTTGGTATGGTTGGTATGGTTGGCATGGTTGTTATGGTTGGCATGGTTGGTATGGTTGGTATGGTTGGTATGGTTGGCATGGTTGGTATGGTTGGTATGGTTGGCATGGTTGGAATGGTTGGTATGGCTGGTATGGTTGGTATAGTGGGTATGGTTGGCATGGTTGGCATGGTTGGTATGGTTGGTATGGTTGGCATGGTTGGTATGGTTGGTATGGTTGGTATGGTTTGCATGGTTGGCATGGTTGGTATGGTGGGTATGGTTGGCATGGTTGGTATGGTTGGTATGGTTGGTATGGTTGGTATGGTTGGCATGGTTGGAATGGTTGGTGTGGTTGGCATGGTTGGTATGGTTGGTATGGTTCTTATGGTTGGCATGGTTGGTATGGTTGGTATGGTTGGTATGGTTGGTACGGTTGACATGGTTGGTATGGTTGGTATGGTTGGCATGGTTGGTATGGTTGGTATGGTTGGTATGGTTTGCATGGTTGGCATGGTTGGAATGGTTGGTATGGTTGGCATGGTTGGCATGGTTGGTATGGTTGGTATGGTTGGTATGCTTGGTATGCTTGGTATGGTTGCTATGCTTGGTATGGTCTGTATGGTTGGTATGGTTGGTATGGTTTGCATGGTTGGCATGGTTGGTATGCTTGGTACGGTTGACATGGTTGGTAAGGTTGGTATGGTTGGTATGGTTGGTATGGTTGGCATGGTTGGTATGGTTGGTATGGTTGGTATGGTTGGTATGGTTGGTATGGTTTGCATGGTTGGCATGGTTGGCATGGTTGGTATGGTTGGTATGGTTGGCATGGTTGGAATGGTTGGTATGGTTGGTATGGTTGGCATGGTTGGTATGCTTGGTATGCTTGGTATGGTTGGTATGGTTGGTATGGTTGGTATGGTTGGTATGGTTGGTATGGTTGGTATGGTTAGCATGGTTGGCATGGTTGGTATGGTTGGTATGGTTGGTATGGTTTGCATGGTTGGCATGGTTGTATGGTGGGTATGGTTGGCATGGTTGGTATGGTTGGTATGGTTGGTATGGTTGGTATGGTTGGCATGGTTGGAATGGTTGGTGTGGTTGGCATGGTTGGTATGGTTGGTATGGTTCTTATGGTTGGCATGGTTGGTATGGTTGGCATGGTTGGCATGGTTGGTATGGTTGGTATGGTTGGCATGGTTGGCATGGTTGGTATGCTTGGTATGGTTGGTATGCTTGGTATGGTTGGTATGCTTGGTATAATTGGTATGGTTGGTATGGTTGGTATGCTTGGTATGGTTGGTATGGTTGGTATGCTTGGTATGCTTTGTATGGTTGGTATGCTTGGTATGCTTGGTATGGTTGGTATGGTTGGTATGGTTGGCATGGTTGGTATGGTTGGCATGGTTGGTATGGTTGGTATGGTTGGTATGGTTGGTATGGCTGGTATGGTTGGTATACTGGGTATGGTTTGCATGGTTGGCATGGTTGGTATGGTTGGCATGGTTGGTATGGTTGGTATGGTTGGTATGGTTGGTATGGTTGGTATGGTTGGTATGGTTGGCATGGTTGGAATGGTTGGTATGGTTGGCATGGTTGGTATGGTTGGTATGGCTGGTATGGTTGGTATACTGGGTATGGTTTGCATGGTTGGCATGGTTGGTATGGTTGGCATGGTTGGTATGGTTGGTATGGTTGGTATGGTTGGTATGGCTGGTATGGTTGGTATACTGGGTATGGTTTGCATGGTTGGCATGGTTGGTATGGTTGGCATGGTTGGTATGGTTGGTATGGTTGGTATGGTTGGTATGGTTGGTATGGTTGGTATGGTTGGCATGGTTGGAATGGTTGGTATGGTTGGCATGGTTGGTATGGTTGGTATGGGTTGTATGGTTGGCATGGTTGGTATGGTTGGTATGGTTGGTATGGTTGGTACGGTTGACATGGTTGGTAAGGTTGGTATGGTTTGCATGGTTGGCATGGTTGGCATGGTTGGTATGGTTGGCATGGTTGGTATGGTTGGTATGGTTGGTATGGTTGGTATGGTTGGTATGGTTTGCATGGTTGGCATGGTTGGCATGGTTGGTATGGTTGGCATGATTGGTATGGTTGGTATGGTTGGCATGGTTGGTATGGTTGGTATGGTTGGTATGGTTGGTATAGTGGGTATGGTTGGTATGGTTGGCATGGTTGGAATGGTTGGTATGGTTGGCATGGTTGGTATGGTTGGTATGGTTGGTATGCTTGGTATGCTTGGTATGGTTGCTATGCTTGGTATGGTCTGTATGGTTGGTATGGTTGGTATGGTTTGCATGGTTGGCATGGTTGGTATGCTTGGTACGGTTGACATGGTTGGTAAGGTTGGTATGGTTGGTATGGTTGGTATGGTTGGTATGGTTGGTATGGTTGGTATGGTTGGTATGGTTGGTATGGTTGGTATGGTTGGTATAGTGGGTATGGTTGGCATGGTTGGCATGGTTGGCATGGTTGGAATGGTTGGTATGGTTGGCATGGTTGGCATGGTTGGTATGGTTGGTATGGTTGGTATGCTTGGTATGCTTGGTATGGTTGCTATGCTTGGTATGGTCTGAATGGTTGGTATGGTTGGTATGGTTTGCATGGTTGGCATGGTTGGTATGCTTGGTACGGTTGACATGGTTGGTAAGGTTGGTATGGTTGGTATGGTTGGCATGGTTGGTATGGTTGGTATGGTTGGTATGGTTGGTATGGTTTGCATGGTTGGCATGGTTGGCATGGTTGGTATGGTTGGTATGGTTGGCATGGTTGGTATGGTTGGTATGGTTGGTATGGTTGGTATGGTTTGCATGGTTGGCATGGTTGGCATGGTTGGTATGGTTGGCATGATTGGTATGGTTGGTATGGTTGGCATGGTTGGAATGGTTGGCATGGCTGGTATGGTTGGCATGGTTGGTATGGTTGGTATGGTTGGTATGGTTGGCATGGTTGGTATGGTTGGTATGGTTGGTATGGTTGGTATGGTTGGTATGGTTGGCATGGTGGTTATGGTTGGCATGGTTGGTATGGTTGGCATGGTTGGTATGGTTGGTATGGTTGGTATGGTTGGCATGGTTGGAATGGTTGGTATGGTTGGTATGGTTGGTATGGTTGGCATGGTTGGTATGGTTGGTATGGTTGGTATGGTTGGTATGGTTGGCATGGTTGGAATGGTTGGTATGGTTGGTATGGTTGGTATGCTTGGTATGCTTGGTATGCTTGGTATGCTTGGTATGCTTGGTATGGTTGGTATGCTTGGTATGGTTGGTATGCTTGGTATAATTGGTATGGTTGGTATGGTTGGTATGGTTGGTATGCTTGGTATGGTTGCTATGCTTGGTATGGTCTGTATGGTTGGTATGGTTGGTATGGTTGGCATGGTTGGAATGGTTGGTATGGTTGGTATGGTTGGTATGGTTGGCATGGTTGGTATGGTTGGTATGGTTGGTATGGTTGGTATGGTTGGCATGGTTGGAATGGTTGGTATGGTTGGTATGGTTGGTATGCTTGGTATGCTTGGTATGCTTGGTATGGTTGGTATGGTTGGTATGGTTGGTATGGTTGGTATGGTTGGCATGGTTGGTATGGTTGGTATGGTTGGCATGGTTGGTATGCTTGGTATGGTTGGTATGGTTGGTATGCTTGGTATGCTTTGTATGGTTGGTATGCTTGGTATGCTTGGTATGGTTGGTATGGTTGGTATGGTTGGTATGGTTGGTATGGTTGGTATGGTTGGTATGGTTGGCATGGTTGGAATGGTTGGTATGGTTGGTATGGTTGGCATGGTTGGCATGGTTGGAATGGTTGGTATGGTTGGCATGGTTGGTATGCTTGGTATGCTTGGTATGCTTGGTATGCTTGGTATGCTTGGTATGGTTGGTATGCTTGGTATGGTTGGTATGCTTGGTATGGTTGTGATGCTTGGTATAATTGGTATGGTTGGTATGGTTGGTATGCTTGGTATGGTTGGTATGGTTGGTATGCTTGGTATGCTTTGTATGGTTGGTATGCTTGGTATGCTTGGTATGCTTGGTATGGTTGGTATGGTTGGTATGGTTGGTATGGTTGGTATGGTTGGTATGGTTGGTATGGTTGGCATGGTTGGTATGGTTGCTATGCTTGGTATGGTCTGTATGGTTGGTATGGTTGGTATGGTTGGCATGGTTGGTATGGTTGGTATGGTTGGCATGGTTGGCATGGTTGGCATGGTTGGTATGCTTGGTATGGTTGGTATGCTTGGTATGGTTGGTATGCTTGGTATAATTGGTATGGTTGGTATGGTTGGTATGGTTGGTATGGTTGGCATGGTTGGTATGGTTGCTATGCTTGGTATGGTCTGTATGGTTGGTATGGTTGGTATGGTTGGCATGGTTGGTATGGTTGGTATGGTTGGCATGGTTGGCATGGTTGGCATGGTTGGTATGCTTGGTATGGTTGGTATGCTTGGTATGCTTTGTATGGTTGGTATGCTTGGTATGCTTGGTATGGTTGGTATGGTTGGTATGGTTGGTATGGTTGGTATGGTTGGTATGGTTGGTATGGTTGGCATGGTTGGTATGGTTGCTATGCTTGGTATGGTCTGTATGGTTGGTATGGTTGGTATGGTTGGCATGGTTGGTATGGTTGGTATGGTTGGCATGGTTGGCATGGTTGGTATGCTTGGTATGGTTGGTATGCTTGGTATGGTTGGTATGCTTGGTATAATTGGTATGGTTGGTATGGTTGGTATGCTTGGTATGGTTGGTATGGTTGGTATGCTTGGTATGCTTTGTATGGTTGGTATGCTTGGTATGCTTGGTATGGTTGGTATGGTTGGTATGGTTGGTATGGTTGGTATGGTTGGTATGGTTGGTATGGTTGGTATGGTTGGTATGGTTGGTATGGTTGGCATGGTTGGTATGGTTGCTATGCTTGGTATGGTCTGTATGGTTGGTATGGTTGGTATGGTTGGTATGGTTGGTATGCTTGGTATGGTTGGTATGGTTGGTATGCTTGGTATGCTTTGTATGGTTGGTATGCTTGGTATGGTTGCTATGCTTGGTATGGTCTGTATGGTTGGTATGGTTGGCATGGTTGGAATGGTTGGTATGGTTGGTATGGTTGGTATGGTTGGCATGGTTGGTATGGTTGGTATGGTTGGTATGGTTGGCATGGTTGGAATGGTTGGTATGGTTGGTATGGTTGGTATGGTTGGTATGCTTGGTATGCTTGGTATGCTTGGTATGCTTGGTATGCTTGGTATGCTTGGTATGCTTGGTATGGTTGGTATGCTTGGTATGCTTGGTATGGTTGCTATGCTTGCTATGGTCTGTATGGTTGGTATGGTTATTATGGTTGGCATGGTTGGTATGGTTGGTATGGTTGGCATGGTTGGCATGGTTGGCATGGTTGGCATGGTTGGTATATTTGGTATGGTTGGTATGGTTGGCATGGTTGGTATGGTTGGTATGGTTGGTATGGTTGGCATGGTTGGTATGGTTGGTATGGTTGGTATGGTTGGCATGGTTGTTATGGTTGGCATGGTTGGTATGGTTGGCATGGTTGGTATGGTTGGTATGGTTGGCATGGTTGGAATGGTTGGTATGGTTGGTATGGTTGGTATGGTTGGTATGGTTGGCATGGTTGGTATTGTTAATATGTTTGTTATGGTTGGTATGGTTGGTATGCTTGGTATGGTTGGTATGGTTGGTATGCTTGGTATGCTTTGTATGGTTGGTATGCTTGGTATGCTTGGTATGGTTGGTATGGTTGGTATGGTTGGTATGGTTGGTATGGTTGGTATGGTTGGTATGGTTGGTATGGTTGGTATGGTTGGTATGGTTGGTATGGTTGGCATGGTTGGAATGGTTGGTATGGTTGGCATGGTTGGCATGGTTGGAATGGTTGGTATGGTTGGCATGGTTGGTATGCTTGGTATGCTTGGTATGCTTGGTATGCTTGGTATGGTTGGTATGCTTGGTATGGTTGGTATGCTTGGTATGGTTGGTATGCTTGGTATAATTGGTATGGTTGGTATGGTTGGTATGGTTGGTATGCTTGGTATGGTTAGTATGGTTGGTATGCTTGGTATGCTTTGTATGGTTGGTATGCTTGGTATGCTTGGTATGGTTGGTATGGTTGGTATGGTTGGTATGGTTGGTATGGTTGGTATGGTTGGTATGGTTGGTATGGTTGGTATGGTTGGTATGGTTGGCATGGTTGGAATGGTTGGTATGGTTGGCATGCTTGGTATGCTTGGTATGCTGGTATGCTTGGTATGGTTGGTATGCTTGGTATGCTTGGTATGCTTGGTATGGTTGCTATGCTTGGTATGGTCTGTATGGTTGGTATGGTTGGTATGGTTGGCATGGTTGGTATGGTTGGTATGGTTGGCATGGTTGGCATGGTTGGCATAGTTGGCATGGTTGGTATATTTGGTATGGTTGGTATGGTTGGTATGGTTGGTATGGTTGGTATGGTTGGTATGGTTGGCATGGTTGGTATGGTTGGTATGGTTGGTATGGTTGGCATGGTTGGTATGGTTGGTATGGTTGGTATGGTTGGTATGGTTGGTATGGTTGGTATGGTTGGCATGGTTGGCATGGTTGGCATGGTTGGTATGGTTGGCATGGTTGGTATGGTTGGTATGGTTGGCATGGTTGGAATGGTTGGTATGGTTGGTATGGTTGGCATGGTTGGTATGGTTGCTATGCTTGGTATGGTCTGTATGGTTGGTATGGTTGGTATGGTTGGCATGGTTGGTATGGTTGGTATGGTTGGCATGGTTGGTATGGTTGGTATGGTTGGCATGGTTGGCATGGTTGGCATAGTTGGCATGGTTGGTATATTTGGTATGGTTGGTATGGTTGGTATGGTTGGTATGGTTGGTATGGTTGGTATGGTTGGCATGGTTGGTATGGTTGGTATGGTTGGTATGGTTGGCATGGTTGGTATGGTTGGTATGGTTGGTATGGTTGGTATGGTTGGTATGGTTGGTATGGTTGGTATGGTTGGTATGGTTGGCATGGTTGGCATGGTTGGCATGGTTGGTATGGTTGGCATGGTTGGTATGGTTGGTATGGTTGGCATGGTTGGAATGGTTGGTATGGTTGGTATGGTTGGCATGGTTGGTATGGTTGCTATGCTTGGTATGGTCTGTATGGTTGGTATGGTTGGCATGGTTGGTATGGTTGGTATGGTTGGTATGGTTGGCATGGTTGGTATGGTTGGTATGGTTGGTATGGTTGGTATGGTTGGTATGGTTGGTATGGTTGGTATGGTTGGTATGGTTGGCATGGTTGGCATGGTTGGCATGGTTGGTATGGTTGGCATGGTTGGTATGGTTGGTATGGTTGGCATGGTTGGAATGGTTGGTATGGTTGGTATGGTTGGTATGGTTGGCATGGTTGGTATGGTTGGTATGGTTGGTATGGTTGGTATGGTTGGTATGGTTGGTATGGTTGGTATGGTTGGTATGGTTGGTATGGTTGGTATGGTTGGTATGGTTGGTATGGTTGGCATGGTTGGTATGGTTGGTATGGTTGGTATGGTTGGCATGGTTGGTATGGTTGGTATGGTTGGTATGGTTGGTATGCTTGGTATGCTTGGTATGGTTGCTATGCTTGGTATGGTCTGTATGGTTGGTATGGTTGGTATGGTTGGCATGGTTGGTATGGTTGGTATGGTTGGCATGGTTGGCATGGTTGGCATAGTTGGCATGGTTGGTATATTTGGTATGGTTGGTATGGTTGGTATGGTTGGTATGGTTGGTATGGTTGGTATGGTTGGCATGGTTGGTATGGTTGGTATGGTTGGTATGGTTGGCATGGTTGGTATGGTTGGTATGGTTGGTATGGTTGGTATGGTTGGTATGGTTGGTATGGTTGGCATGGTTGGCATGGTTGGCATGGTTGGTATGGTTGGCATGGTTGGTATGGTTGGTATGGTTGGCATGGTTGGAATGGTTGGTATGGTTGGTATGGTTGGCATGGTTGGTATGGTTGCTATGCTTGGTATGGTCTGTATGGTTGGTATGGCTGGTATGGTTGGTATGGTTGGCATGGTTGGAATGGTTGGTATGGTTGGCATGGTTGGTATGCTTGGTATGCTTGGTATGCTTGGTATGCTTGGTATGCTTGGTATGCTTGGTATGGTTGGTATGCTTGGTATGCTTGGTATGGTTGGTATGCTTGGTATGCTTGGTATGGTTGCTATGCTTGGTATGGTCTGTATGGTTGGTATGGTTGGTATGGTTGGTATGGTTGGTATGGTTGGTATGCTTGGTATGGTTGGTATGGTTGGTATGGTTGGTATGCTTGGTATGCTTTGTATGGTTGGTATGCTTGGTATGATTGGTATGGTTGGTATGCTTGGTATGGTTGGTATGCTTGGTATAATTGGTATGGTTGGTATGGTTGGTATGGTTGGTATGGTTGGCATGGTTGGAATGGTTGGTATGGTTGGTATGGTTGGCATGGTTGGCATGGTTGGAATGGTTGGTATGGTTGGCATGGTTGGTATGCTTGGTATGCTTGGTATGCTTGGTATGCTTGGTATGCTTGGTATGGTTGGTATGCTTGGTATGGTTGGTATGCTTGGTATGGTTGGTATGCTTGGTATAATTGGTATGGTTGGTATGGTTGGTATGCTTGGTATGGTTGGTATGGTTGGTATGCTTGGTATGCTTTGTATGGTTGGTATGCTTGGTATGCTTGGTATGCTTGGTATGGTTGGTATGGTTGGTATGGTTGGTATGGTTGGTATGGTTGGTATGGTTGGTATGGTTGGCATGGTTGGTATGGTTGCTATGCTTGGTATGGTCTGTATGGTTGGTATGGTTGGTATGGTAGGCATGGTTGGTATGGTTGGTATGGTTGGCATGGTTGGCATGGTTGGTATGCTTGGTATGGTTGGTATGCTTGGTATGGTTGGTATGCTTGGTATAATTGGTATGGTTGGTATGGTTGGTATGGTTGGTATGGTTGGCATGGTTGGTATGGTTGCTATGCTTGGTATGGTCTGTATGGTTGGTATGGTTGGTATGGTTGGCATGGTTGGTATGGTTGGTATGGTTGGCATGGTTGGCATGGTTGGCATGGTTGGTATGCTTGGTATGGTTGGTATGCTTGGTATGCTTTGTATGGTTGGTATGCTTGGTATGCTTGGTATGGTTGGTATGGTTGGTATGGTTGGTATGGTTGGTATGGTTGGTATGGTTGGTATGGTTGGTATGGTTGGCATGGTTGGTATGGTTGCTATGCTTGGTATGGTCTGTATGGTTGGTATGGTTGGTATGGTTGGCATGGTTGGTATGGTTGGTATGGTTGGCATGGTTGGCATGGTTGGTATGCTTGGTATGGTTGGTATGCTTGGTATGGTTGGTATGCTTGGTATAATTGGTATGGTTGGTATGGTTGGTATGCTTGGTATGGTTGGTATGGTTGGTATGCTTGGTATGCTTTGTATGGTTGGTATGCTTGGTATGCTTGGTATGGTTGGTATGGTTGGTATGGTTGGTATGGTTGGTATGGTTGGTATGGTTGGTATGGTTGGTATGGTTGGTATGGTTGGTATGGTTGGCATGGTTGGTATGGTTGCTATGCTTGGTATGGTCTGTATGGTTGGTATGGTTGGTATGGTTGGTATGGTTGGTATGCTTGGTATGCTTGGTATGGTTGGTATGGTTGGTATGCTTGGTATGCTTTGTATGGTTGGTATGCTTGGTATGCTTGGTATGGTTGCTATGCTTGGTATGGTCGGTATGCTTGGTATGCTTTGTATGGTTGGTATGCTTGGTATGCTTGGTATGGTTGCTATGCTTGGTATGGTCTGTATGGTTGGTATGGTTGGCATGGTTGGAATGGTTGGTGTGGTTGGTATGGTTGGTATGGTTGGCATGGTTGGTATGGTTGGTATGGTTGGTATGGTTGGCATGGTTGGAATGGTTGGTATGGTTGGTATGGTTGGTATGGTTGGTATGCTTGGTATGCTTGGTATGCTTGGTATGCTTGGTATGCTTGGTATGCTTGGTATGCTTGGTATGGTTGGTATGCTTGGTATGCTTGGTATGGTTGCTATGCTTGCTATGGTCTGTATGGTTGGTATGGTTATTATGGTTGGCATGGTTGGTATGGTTGGCATGGTTGGCATGGTTGGCATGGTTGGCATGGTTGGTATATTTGGTATGGTTGGTATGGTTGGCATGGTTGGTATGGTTGGTATGGTTGGTATGGTTGGCATGGTTGGTATGGTTGGTATGGTTGGTATGGTTGGCATGGTTGTTATGGTTGGCATGGTTGGTATGGTTGGCATGGTTGGTATGGTTGGTATGGTTGGCATGGTTGGAATGGTTGGTATGGTTGGTATGGTTGGTATGGTTGGTATGGTTGGCATGGTTGGTATTGTTAATATGTTTGTTATGGTTGGTATGGTTGGTATGCTTGGTATGGTTGGTATGGTTGGTATGCTTGGTATGCTTTGTATGGTTGGTATGCTTGGTATGCTTGGTATGGTTGGTATGGTTGGTATGGTTGGTATGGTTGGTATGGTTGGTATGGTTGGTATGGTTGGTATGGTTGGTATGGTTGGCATGGTTGGAATGGTTGGTATGGTTGGCATGGTTGGCATGGTTGGAATGGTTGGTATGGTTGGCATGGTTGGTATGCTTGGTATGCTTGGTATGCTTGGTATGGTTGGTATGCTTGGTATGGTTGGTATGCTTGGTATGGTTGGTATGCTTGGTATAATTGGTATGGTTGGTATGGTTGGTATGGTTGGTATGCTTGGTATGGTTGGTATGGTTGGTATGCTTGGTATGCTTTGTATGGTTGGTATGCTTGGTATGCTTGGTATGGTTGGTATGGTTGGTATGGTTGGTATGGTTGGTATGGTTGGTATGGTTGGTATGGTTGGTATGGTTGGTATGGTTGGCATGGTTGGAATGGTTGGTATGGTTGGCATGGTTGGCATGGTTGGAATGGTTGGTATGGTTGGCATGGTTGGTATGCTTGGTATGCTTGGTATGCTTGGTATGCTTGGTATGCTTGGTATGCTTGGTATGCTGGTATGCTTGGTATGGTTGGTATGCTTGGTATGCTTGGTATGCTTGGTATGGTTGCTATGCTTGGTATGGTCTGTATGGTTGGTATGGTTGGTATGGTTGGCATGGTTGGTATGTTTGGTATGGTTGGCATGGTTGGCATGGTTGGCATGGTTGGTATATTTGGTATGGTTGGTATGGTTGGTATGGTTGGTATGGTTGGTATGGTTGGTATGGTTGGCATGGTTGGTATGGTTGGTATGGTTGGTATGGTTGGCATGGTTGGTATGGTTGGTATGGTTGGTATGGTTGGTATGGTTGGTATGGTTGGTATGGTTGGCATGGTTGGCATGGTTGGCATGGTTGGTATGGTTGGCATGGTTGGTATGGTTGGTATGGTTGGCATGGTTGGAATGGTTGGTATGGTTGGTATGGTTGGCATGGTTGGTATGGTTGTTATGGTTGGTATGGTTGGCATGGTTGGTATGGCTGGTATGGTTGGTATGGTTGGCATGGTTGGAATGGTTGGTATGGTTGGCATGGTTGGTATGCTTGGTATGCTTGGTATGCTTGGTATGCTTGGTATGCTTGGTATGCTTGGTATGGTTGGTATGCTTGGTATGCTTGGTATGGTTGGTATGCTTGGTATGCTTGGTATGGTTGCTATGCTTGGTATGGTCTGTATGGTTGGTATGGTTGGTATGGTTGGTATGGTTGGTATGGTTGGTATGCTTGGTATGGTTGGTATGGTTGGTATGGTTGGTATGCTTGGTATGCTTTGTATGGTTGGTATGCTTGGTATGATTGGTATGGTTGGTATGCTTGGTATGGTTGGTATGCTTGGTATAATTGGTATGGTTGGTATGGTTGGTATGGTTGGTATGCTTGGTATGGTTGGTATGGTTGGTATGCTTGGTATGCTTTGTATGGTTGGTATGCTTGGTATGCTTGGTATGGTTGGTATGGTTGGTATGGTTGGTATGGTTGGTATGGTTGGTATGGTTGGTATGGTTGGTATGGTTGGCATGGTTGGAATGGTTGGTATGGTTGGCATGGTTGGCATGGTTGGAATGGTTGGTATGGTTGGCATGGTTGGTATGCTTGGTATGCTTGGTATGCTTGGTATGCTTGGTATGCTTGGTATGCTTGGTATGGTTGGTATGCTTGGTATGCTTGGTATGGTTGCTATGCTTGGTATGGTCTGTATGGTTGGTATGGTTGGTATGGTTGGCATGGTTGGTATGGTTGGTATGGTTGGCATGGTTGGCATGGTTGGCATGGTTGGCATGGTTGGTATATTTGGTATGGTTGGTATGGTTGGTATGGTTGGTATGGTTGGTATGGTTGGTATGGTTGGTATGGTTGGCATGGTTGGTATGGTTGGTATGGTTGGTATGGTTGGCATGGTTGGTATGGTTGGTATGGTTGGTATGGTTGGTATGGTTGGTATGGTTGGCATGGTTATTATGGTTGGCATGGTTGGTATGGTTGGCATGGTTGGTATGGTTGGTATGGTTGGCATGGTTGGTATGGTTGGCATGGTTGGTATGGTTGGTATGGTTGGCATGGTTGGAATGGTTGGTATGGTTGGTATGGTTGGCATGGTTGGTATGCTTGGTATGCTTGGTATGGTTGGTATGGTTGGTATGGTTGGTATGGTTGGTATGGTTGGTATGGTTGGTATGGTTGGTATGGTTGGCATGGTTGGTATGGTTGGTATGGTTGGTATGGTTGGCATGGTTGGTATGGTTGGTATGGTTGGTATGGTTGGTATGGTTGGTATGGTTGGCATGGTTGTTATGGTTGGCATGGTTGGTATGGTTGGCATGGTTGGTATGGTTGGTATGGTTGGCATGGTTGGAATGGTTGGTATGGTTGGTATGGTTGGCATGGTTGGTATGGTTGGTATGGTTGGTATGGTTGGCATGGTTGGTATGGTTGGTATGGTTGGTATGGCTGGTATGGTTGGTATACTGGGTATGGTTTGCATGGTTGGCATGGTTGGTATGGTTGGCATGGTTGGTATGGTTGGTATGGTTGGTATGGTTGGTATGGTTGGTATGGTTGGCATGGTTGGAATGGTTGGTATGGTTGGCATGGTTGGTATGGTTGGTATGGGTTGTATGGTTGGCATGGTTGGTATGGTTGGTATGGTTGGTATGGTTGGTACGGTTGACATGGTTGGTAAGGTTGGTATGGTTGGCATGATTGGTATGGTTGGTATGCTTGGTATGCTTGGTATGCTTGGTATGGTTGGTATGGTTGGCATGGTTGGTATGGTTGGTATGGTTGGCATGGTTGGTATGGTTGGTATGGTTGGTATGGTTGGCATGGTTGGAATGGTTGGTATGGTTGGTATGGTTTGTATGGTTGGTATGGTTGGTATGGTTGGCATGGTTGTTATGGTTGGCATGGTTGGTATGGTTGGTATGGTTGGCATGGTTGGTATGGTTGGTATGGTTGGCATGGTTGGAATGGTTGGTATGGCTGGTATGGTTGGTATAGTGGGTATGGTTGGCATGGTTGGCATGGTTGGTATGGTTGGTATGGTTGGCATGGTTGGTATGGTTGGTATGGTTGGTATGGTTTGCATGGTTGGCATGGTTGGTATGGTGGGTATGGTTGGCATGGTTGGTATGGTTGGTATGGTTGGTATGGTTGGTATGGTTGGCATGGTTGGAATGGTTGGTGTGGTTGGCATGGTTGGTATGGTTGGTATGGTTCTTATGGTTGGCATGGTTGGTATGGTTGGTATGGTTGGTATGGTTGGTACGGTTGACATGGTTGGTATGGTTGGTATGGTTGGCATGGTTGGTATGGTTGGTATGGGTTGTATGGTTGGTATGGTTTGCATGGTTGGCATGGTTGGTATGGTTGGTATGGTTGGCATGGTTGGTATGGTTGGTATGGTTGGTATGGTTGGCATGGTTGTTATGGTTGGCATGGTTGGTATGGTTGGTATGGTTGGTATGGTTGGCATGGTTGGTATGGTTGGTATGGTTGGCATGGTTGGAATGGTTGGTATGGCTGGTATGATTGGTATAGTGGGTATGGTTTGCATGGTTGGCATGGTTGGTATGGTTGGCATGGTTGGTATGGTTGGTATGGTTGGTATGGTTAGTATGGTTGGCATGGTAGGAATGGTTGGTATGGTTGGCATGGTTGGTATGGTTGGTATGGGTTGTATGGTTGGCATGGTTGGTATGGTTGGTATGGTTGTTATGGTTGGTACGGTTGACATGGTTGGTAAGGTTGGTATGGTTGGCATGATTGGTATGCTTGGTATGCTTGGTATGCTTGGTATGCTTGGTATGGTTGGTATGGTTGGCATGGTTGGTATGGTTGGTATGGTTGGCATGGTTGGTATGGTTGGTATGGTTGGCATGGTTGGAATGGTTGGTATGGTTGGTATGGTTTGTATGGTTGGTATGGTTGGCATGGTTGTTATGGTTGGCATGGTTTGTATGGTTGGTATGGTTGGTATGGTTGGCATGGTTGGTATGGTTGGTATAGTTGGCATGGTTGGAATGGTTGGTATGGCTGGTATGGTTGGTATAGTGGGTATGGTTTGCATGGTTGGCATGGTTGGTATGGTTGGTATGGTTGGCATGGTTGGTATGGTTGGTATGGTTGGTATGGTTTGCATGGTTGGCATGGTTGGTATGGTTGGTATGGTTGGTATGGTTGGTATGGTTGGTATGGTTGGTATGGTTGGTATGGTTGGCATGGTTGGAATGGTTGGCATGGTTGGTATGGTTGGTATGGTTCTTATGGTTGGCATGGTTGGTATGGTTGGTATGGTTGGTACGGTTGACATGGTTGGTATGGTTGGTATGGTTGGTATAGTGGGTATGGTTGGTATGGTTGGCATGGTTGGAATGGTTGGTATGGTTGGCATGGTTGGTATGGTTGGTATGGTTGGTATGCTTGGTATGGCTGGTATGGTTGGTATAGTGGGTATGGTTTGCATGGTTGGCATGGTTGGTATGGTTGGTATGGTTGGCATGGTTGGTATGGTTGGTATGGTTGGTATGGTTGGCATGGTTGGTATGGTTGGTATGGTTGGTATGGTTGGCATGGTTGGAATGGTTGGTATGGCTGGTATGGTTGTATAGTGGGTATGGTTTGCATGGTTGGCATGGTTGGTATGGTTGGTATGGTTGGAATAGTTGGTATTTCTGGTATGGTGTGTATAGTGCGTATGGTTTGCATGGTTGGCATGGTTGGTATGGTTGGTATGGTTGGCATGGTTGGTATGGTTGGTATGGTTGGTATAGTGGGTATGGTTGGTATGGTTGGCATGGTTGGAATGGTTGGTATGGTTGGCATGGTTGGTATGGTTGGTATGGTTGGTATGCTTGGTATGCTTGGTAAGGTTGCTATGCTTGGTATGGTCTGTATGGTTGGTATGGTTGGTATGGTTGGTATGGTTTGCATGGTTGGCATGGTTGGTATGCTTGGTACGGTTGACATGGTTGGTAAGGTTGGTATGGTTGGTATGGTTGGTATGGTTGGTATGGTTGGTATGGTTGGTATGGTTGGTATGGTTGGTATGGTTGGTATAGTGGGTATGGTTGGTATGGTTGGCATGGTTGGAATGGTTGGTATGGTTGGCATGGTTGGCATGGTTGGTATGGTTGGTATGGTTGGTATGCTTGGTATGCTTGGTATGGTTGCTATGCTTGGTATGGTCTGTATGGTTGGTATGGTTGGTATGGTTTGCATGGTTGGCATGGTTGGTATGCTTGGTACGGTTGACATGGTTGGTAAGGTTGGTATGGTTGGTATGGTTGGTATGGTAGGCATGGTTGGTATGGTTGGTATGGTTGGTATGGTTGGTATGGTTTGCATGGTTGGCATGGTTGGCATGGTTGGTATGGTTGGTATGGTTGGCATGGTTGGTATGGTTGGTATGGTTGGTATGGTTGGAATGGTTGGTATGGTTGGTATGGTTGGCATGGTTGGTATGGTTGGCATGGTTGGTATGGTTGGTATGGTTGGTATGGTTGATATGGTTGGCATGGTTGATATGGTTGGCATGGTTGGCATGGTTGGTATGGTTGGTATGGTTGGTATGGTTGGTATAGTGGGTATGGTTTGCATGGTTGGCATGGTTGGTATGGTTGGCATGGTTGGTATGGTTGGTATGGTTGGTATGGTTGGCATGGTTGGAATGGTTGGCATGGTTGGAATGGTTGGTATGGTTGGCATGGTTGGTATGGTTGGTATGGTTGGTATGGTTGGTATGGTTGGTACGGTTGACATGGTTGGTAAGGTTGGTATGGTTGGCATGATTGGTATGGTTGGTATGCTTGGTATGATTGGTATGGTTGGTATGGTTGGTATGGTTGGCATGGTTGGTTTGGTTGGTATGGTTGGCATAGTTGGTATGGTTGGTATGGTTGGCATGGTTGGCATGGTTGGCATGGTTGGCATGGTTGGCATGGTTGGTATATTTGGTATGGTTGGTATGGTTGGTATATTTGGTATGGTTGGTATGGTTGGTATGGTTGGTATGGTTGGTATGGTTGGCATTGTTGGTATGCTTGGTATGCTTGGTATGCTTGGTATGGTTGGTATGCTTGGTATGCTTGGTAGTGTTGGTATGCTTGGTATGGTTGGAATGGTTGGTATGGCTGGTATGGTTGGTATGGTTGGTATGGCTGGTATGGTTGGTATGGTTGGTATGGTTGGCATGGTTGGTATGGTTGGCATGGTTGGTATGGTTGGTATGGTTGGCATGGTTGTTATGGTTGGCATGGTTGATATGGTTGGTATGGTTGGCATGGTTGGCATGGTTGGCATGGTTGGTATATTTGGTATGGTTGGTATGGTTGGTATGGTTGGTATGGTTGGTATGCTTGGTATGCTTTGTATGGTTGGTATGCTTGGTATGCTTGGTATGGTTGGTATGGTTGGTATGGTTGGTATGGTTGGTATGGTTGGCATGGTTGGAATGGTTGGTATGGTTGGCATGGTTGGCATGGTTGGAATGGTTGGTATGGTTGGCATGGTTGGTATGCTTGGTATGCTTGGTATGCTTGGTATGCTTGGTATGCTTGGTATGGTTGGTATGCTTGGTATGCTTGGTATGGTTGCTATGCTTGGTATGGTCTGTATGGTTGGTATGGTTGGTATGGTTGGTATGGTTGGCATGGTTGGCATGGTGGGTATGGTTGGTATGGTTGGCATGGTTGGCATGGTTGGCATGGTTGGCATGGTTGGTATATTTGGTATGGTTGGTATGGTTGGTATGGTTGGCATGGTTGGAATGGTTGGTATGGTTGGCATGGTTGGCATGGTTGGAATGGTTGGTATGGTTGGCATGGTTGGTATGCTTGGTATGCTTGGTATGCTTGGTATGCTTGGTATGGTTGGTTTGCTTGGTATGGTTGGTATGCTTGGTATAATTGGTATGGTTGGTATGGTTGGTATGGTTGGTATGGTTAGTATGCTTGGTATGGTTGGTATGCTTTGTATGGTTGGTATGCTTGGTATGCTTGGTATGGTTGGTATGGTTGGTATGGTTGGTATGGTTGGTATGGTTGGCATGGTTGGAATGGTTGGTATGGTTGGTATGGTTGGCATGGTTGGCATGGTTGGAATGGTTGGTATGGTTGGCATGGTTGGTATGCTTGGTATGCTTGGTATGCTTGGTATGCTTGGTATGCTTGGTATGCTTGGTATGGTTGGTATGCTTGGTATGGTTGGTATGCTTGGTATGGTTGGTATGCTTGGTATAATTGGTATGGTTGGTATGGTTGGTATGCTTGGTATGGTTGGTATGGTTGGTATGCTTGGTATGCTTTGTATGGTTGGTATGCTTGGTATGCTTGGTATGGTTGGTATGGTTGGTATGGTTGGTATGGTTGGTATGGTTGGTATGGTTGGCATGGTTGGAATGGTTGGTATGGTTGGTATGGTTGGCATGGTTGGAATGGTTGGTATTTTTGGCATGGTTGGTATGCTTGGTATGCTTGGTATGCTTGGTATGGTTGGAATGGTTGGTATGGTTGGTATGGTTGGTATGGTTGGCATGGTTGGTATGGTTGGTATGGTTGGTATTTTTGGTATGGTTGGCATGGTTGGAATGGTTGGTATGGTTGGTATGGTTGGTATGGTTGGTATGGTTGGTATGGTTGGTATGCTTGGTATGCTTGGTATGGTTGGTATGGTTGGTATGGTTGGTATGGTTGGCATGGTTGGTATGGTTGGTATGGTTGGCATGGTTGGTATGCTTGGTATGGTTGGTATGGTTGGTATGCTTGGTATGCTTTGTATGGTTGGTATGCTTGGTATGCTTGGTATGCTTGGTATGGTTGGTATGGTTGGTATGGTTGGTATGGTTGGCATGGTTGGAATGGTTGGTATGGTTGGTATGGTTGGCATGGTTGGCATGGTTGGAATGGTTGGTATGGTTGGCATGGTTGGTATGCTTGGTATGCTTGGTATGCTTGGTATGCTTGGTATGCTTGGTATGCTTGGTATGGTTGGTATGCTTGGTATGGTTGGTATGCTTGGTATGGTTGGTATGCTTGGTATAATTGGTATGGTTGGTATGGTTGGTATGGTTGGTATGCTTGGTATGGTTGGTATGGTTGGTATGCTTGGTATGCTTTGTATGGTTGGTATGCTTGGTATGCTTGGTATGGTTGGTATGCTTGGTATGGTTGGTATGGTTGGTATGGTTGGCATGGTTGGAATGGTTGGTATGGTTGGTATGGTTGGTATGGTTGGTATGGTTGGTATGGTTGGTATGGTTGGCATGGTTGGAATGGTTGGTATGGTTGGTATGGTTGGCATGGTTGGCATGGTTGGAATGGTTGGTATGGTTGGCATGGTTGGTATGCTTGGTATGCTTGGTATGCTTGGTATGCTTGGTATGCTTGGTATGCTTGGTATGGTTGGTATGGTTGGTATGCTTGGTATAATTGGTATGGTTGGTATGGTTGGTATGGTTGGTATGGTTGGTATGGTTGGTATGCTTGGTATGCTTGGTATGGTTGGTATGCTTGGTATGGTTGGTATGGTTGGTATGGTTGGCATGGTTGGAATGGTTGGTATGGTTGGCATGGTTGGTATGCTTGGTATGCTTGGTATGCTTGGTATGGTTGGTATGCTTGGTATGGTTGGTATGCTTGGTATAATTGGTATGGTTGGTATGGTTGGTATGGTTGGTATGCTTGGTATGGTTGGTATGGTTGGTATGCTTGGTATGCTTTGTATGGTTGGTATGCTTGGTATGCTTGGTATGGTTGGTATGCTTGGTATGGTTGGTATGGTTGGTATGGTTGGCATGGTTGGAATGGTTGGTATGGTTGGTATGGTTGGTATGGTTGGTATGCTTGGTATGCTTGGTATGGTTGGTATGCTTGGTATGGTTGGTATGGTTGGTATGGTTGGCATGGTTGGAATGGTTGGTATGGTTGGCATGGTTGGTATGCTTGGTATGCTTGGTATGCTTGGTATGCTTGGTATGCTTGGTATGGTTGGTATGCTTGGTATGCTTGGTATGGTTGCTATGCTTGGTATGGTCTGTATGGTTGGTATGGTTGGTATGGTTGGCATGGTTGGTATGGTTGGTATGGTTGGCATGGTTGGCATGGTTGGTATATTTGGTATGGTTGGTATGGTTGGTATGGTTGGTATGGTTGGCATGGTTGGTATGGTTGGTATGGTTGGTATGGTTGGCATGGTTGGTATGGTTGGTATGGTTGGTATGGTTGGTATGGTTGGTATGGTTGGCATGGTTGTTATGGTTGGCATGGTTGGTATGGTTGGCATGGTTGGTATGGTTGGTATGGTTGGCATGGTTGGAATGGTTGGTATGGTTGGTATGGTTGGCATGGTTGGTATGGTTGGTATGGTTGGTATGGTTGGCATGGTTGGTATGGTTGGTATGGTTGGTATGGTTGGTATGGTTGGTATGGTTGGCATGGTTGGAATGGTTGGTATGGTTGGTATGGTTGGTATGGTTGGTATGGTTGGTATGGTTGGCATGGTTGGTATGGTTGGTATGGTTGGTATGGTTGGTATGGTTGGCATGGTTGGTATATTTGGTATGGTTGGCATGGTTGGTATGGTTGGTATGGTTGGCATGGTTGGAATGGTTGGTATGGTTGGTATGGTTGGTATGGTTGGTATGGTTGGTATGGTTGGCATGGTTGGAATGGTTGGTATGGTTGGCATGGTTGGTATGGTTGGTATGGGTTGTATGGTTGGCATGGTTGGTATGGTTGGTATGGTTGGTATGGTTGGTACGGTTGACATGGTTGGTAAGGTTGGTATGGTTGGCATGATTGGTATGGTTGGTATGCTTGGTATGCTTGGTATGGTTCTTATGGTTGGCATGGTTGGTATTGTTGGCATGGTTGGTATGGTTGGTACGGTTGACATGGTTGGTATGGTTGGTATGGTTGGCATGGTTGGAATGGTTGGTATGGTTGGTATGGTTGGCATGGTTGGCATGGTTGGCATGGTTGGCATGGTTGGCATGGTTGGTATATTTGGTATGGTTGGCATGGTTGGTATGGTTGGCATGGTTGGTATATTTGGTATGGTTGGCATGGTTGGTATGGTTGGTATGGGTTGTATGGTTGGCATGGTTGGTATGGTTGGCATGGTTGGTATGGTTGGTACGGTTGACATGGTTGGTATGGTTGGTATGGTTGGTATGGTTGGCATGGTTGGAATGGTTGGTATGGTTGGTATGGTTTGTATGGTTGGTATGGTTGGTATGGTTGGCATGGTTGTTATGGTTGGCATGGTTGGTATGGTTGGTATGGTTGGTATGGTTGGCATGGTTGGTATGGTTGGTATGGTTGGCATGGTTGGAATGGTTGGTATGGCTGGTATGGTTGGTATAGTGGGTATGGTTTGCATGGTTGGCATGGTTGGTATGGTTGGTATGGTTGGTATGGTTGGCATGGTTGGTATGGTTGGTATGGTTGGTATGGTTGGTATGGTTTGCATGGTTGGCATGGTTGGTATGGTTGGTATGGTTGGTATGGTTGGTATGGTTTGCATGGTTGGCATGGTTGGTATGCTTGGTACGGTTGACATGGTTGGTAAGGTTGGTATGGTTGGTATGGTTGGTATGGTAGGCATGGTTGGTATGGTTGGTATGGTTGGTATGGTTGGTATGGTTTGCATGGTTGGCATGGTTGGCATGGTTGGTATGGTTGGTATGGTTGGCATGGTTGGTATGGTTGGTATGGTTGGTATGGTTGGAATGGTTGGTATGGTTGGTATGGTTGGCATGGTTGGTATGGTTGGCATGGTTGGTATGGTTGGTATGGTTGGTATGGTTGATATGGTTGGCATGGTTGGTATGGTTGGTATGGTTGGCATGGTTGGTATGGTTGGTATGGTTGGTATGGTTGGTATAGTGGGTATGGTTTGCATGGTTGGCATGGTTGGTATGGTTGGCATGGTTGGTATGGTTGGTATGGTTGGTATGGTTGGCATGGTTGGAATGGTTGGCATGGTTGGAATGGTTGGTATGGTTGGCATGGTTGGTATGGTTGGTATGGTTGGTATGGTTGGTATGGTTGGTATGGTTGGTACGGTTGACATGGTTGGTAAGGTTGGTATGGTTGGCATGATTGGTATGGTTGGTATGCTTGGTATGATTGGTATGGTTGGTATGGTTGGTATGGTTGGCATGGTTGGTTTGGTTGGTATGGTTGGCATAGTTGGTATGGTTGGTATGGTTGGCATGGTTGGCATGGTTGGCATGGTTGGCATGGTTGGCATGGTTGGTATATTTGGTATGGTTGGTATGGTTGGTATATTTGGTATGGTTGGTATGGTTGGTATGGTTGGTATGGTTGGTATGGTTGGCATTGTTGGTATGCTTGGTATGCTTGGTATGCTTGGTATGGTTGGTATGCTTGGTATGCTTGGTATGGTTGGTATGCTTGGTATGTTTGGAATGGTTGGTATGGCTGGTATGGTTGGTATGGTTGGTATGGCTGGTATGGTTGGTATGGTTGGTATGGTTGGCATGGTTGGTATGGTTGGCATGGTTGGTATGGTTGGTATGGTTGGCATGGTTGTTATGGTTGGCATGGTTGATATGGTTGGTATGGTTGGCATGGTTGGCATGGTTGGCATGGTTGGTATATTTGGTATGGTTGGTATGGTTGGTATGGTTGGTATGGTTGGTATGGTTGGCATGGTTGGAATGGTTGGTATGGTTGGTATGGTTGGCATGGTTGGCATGGTTGGCATGGTTGGCATGGTTGGCATGGTTGGTATATTTGGTATGGTTGGCATGGTTGGTATGGTTGGCATGGTTGGTATATTTGGTATGGTTGGCATGGTTGGTATGGTTGGTATGGGTTGTATGGTTGGCATGGTTGGTATGGTTGGTATGCTTGGTATGGTTGCTATGCTTGGTATGGTCTGTATGGTTGGTATGGTTGGTATGGTTGGTATGGTTGGCATGGTTGGCATGGTTGGTATGGTTGGTATGGTTGGCATGGCTGGCATATTTGGCATGGTTGGCATGGTTGGTATATTTGGCATGGTTGGTATATTTGGTATGGTTGGTATGGTTGGTATGGTTGGTATGGTTGGTATGGTTGGTATGCTTGGTATGCTTTGTATGGTTGGTATTCTTGGTATGCTTGGTATGGTTGGTATGGTTGGTATGGTTGGTATGGTTGGTATGGTTGGCATGGTTGGAATGGTTGGTATGGTTGGCATGGTTGGTATGCTTGGTATGCTTGGTATGCTTGGTATGCTTGGTATGGTTGGTATGCTTGGTATGCTTGGTATGGTTGCTATGCTTGGTATGGTCTGTATGGTTGGTATGGTTGGTATGGTTGGTATGGTTGGCATGGTTGGCATGGTTGGTATGGTTGGTATGGTTGGAATGGTTGGTATGGTTGGCATGGTTGGTATGGTTGGTATGGTTGGTATGCTTGGTATGCTTGGTAAGGTTGCTATGCTTGGTATGGTCTGTATGGTTGGTATGGTTGGTATGGTTGGTATGGTTTGCATGGTTGGCATGGTTGGTATGCTTGGTACGGTTGACATGGTTGGTAAGGTTGGTATGGTTGGTATGGTTGGTATGGTTGGTATGGTTGGCATGGTTGGTATTGTTAATATGTTTGTTATGGTTGGTATGGTTGGTATGCTTGGTATGGTTGGTATGGTTGGTATGCTTGGTATGCTTTGTATGGTTGGTATGCTTGGTATGCTTGGTATGGTTGGTATGGTTGGTATGGTTGGTATGGTTGGTATGGTTGGTATGGTTGGTATGGTTGGTATGGTTGGTATGGTTGGTATGGTTGGTATGGTTGGTATGGTTGGCATGGTTGGAATGGTTGGTATGGTTGGCATGGTTGGCATGGTTGGAATGGTTGGTATGGTTGGCATGGTTGGTATGCTTGGTATGCTTGGTATGCTTGGTATGCTTGGTATGGTTGGTATGCTTGGTATGGTTGGTATGCTTGGTATGGTTGGTATGCTTGGTATAATTGGTATGGTTGGTATGGTTGGTATGGTTGGTATGCTTGGTATGGTTAGTATGGTTGGTATGCTTGGTATGCTTTGTATGGTTGGTATGCTTGGTATGCTTGGTATGGTTGGTATGGTTGGTATGGTTGGTATGGTTGGTATGGTTGGTATGGTTGGTATGGTTGGTATGGTTGGTATGGTTGGTATGGTTGGCATGGTTGGAATGGTTGGTATGGTTGGCATGGTTGGCATGGTTGGAATGGTTGGTATGGTTGGCATGGTTGGTATGCTTGGTATGCTTGGTATGCTTGGTATGCTTGGTATGCTTGGTATGCTGGTATGCTTGGTATGGTTGGTATGCTTGGTATGCTTGGTATGCTTGGTATGGTTGCTATGCTTGGTATGGTCTGTATGGTTGGTATGGTTGGTATGGTTGGCATGGTTGGTATGGTTGGTATGGTTGGCATGGTTGGCATGGTTGGCATAGTTGGCATGGTTGGTATATTTGGTATGGTTGGTATGGTTGGTATGGTTGGTATGGTTGGTATGGTTGGTATGGTTGGCATGGTTGGTATGGTTGGTATGGTTGGTATGGTTGGCATGGTTGGTATGGTTGGTATGGTTGGTATGGTTGGTATGGTTGGTATGGTTGGTATGGTTGGCATGGTTGGCATGGTTGGCATGGTTGGTATGGTTGGCATGGTTGGTATGGTTGGTATGGTTGGCATGGTTGGAATGGTTGGTATGGTTGGTATGGTTGGCATGGTTGGTATGGTTGTTATGGTTGGTATGGTTGGCATGGTTGGTATGGCTGGTATGGTTGGTATGGTTGGCATGGTTGGAATGGTTGGTATGGTTGGCATGGTTGGTATGCTTGGTATGCTTGGTATGCTTGGTATGCTTGGTATGCTTGGTATGCTTGGTATGGTTGGTATGCTTGGTATGCTTGGTATGGTTGGTATGCTTGGTATGCTTGGTATGGTTGCTATGCTTGGTATGGTCTGTATGGTTGGTATGGTTGGTATGGTTGGTATGGTTGGTATGCTTGGTATGGTTGGTATGGTTGGTATGGTTGGTATGCTTGGTATGCTTTGTATGGTTGGTATGCTTGGTATGATTGGTATGGTTGGTATGCTTGGTATGGTTGGTATGCTTGGTATAATTGGTATGGTTGGTATGGTTGGTATGGTTGGTATGGTTGGCATGGTTGGAATGGTTGGTATGGTTGGTATGGTTGGCATGGTTGGCATGGTTGGAATGGTTGGTATGGTTGGCATGGTTGGTATGCTTGGTATGGTTGGTATGGTTGGTATGCTTGGTATGCTTTGTATGGTTGGTATGCTTGGTATGCTTGGTATGCTTGGTATGGTTGGTATGGTTGGTATGGTTGGTATGGTTGGTATGGTTGGTATGGTTGGTATGGTTGGCATGGTTGGTATGGTTGCTATGCTTGGTATGGTCTGTATGGTTGGTATGGTTGGTATGGTTGGCATGGTTGGTATGGTTGGTATGGTTGGCATGGTTGGCATGGTTGGTATGCTTGGTATGGTTGGTATGCTTGGTATGGTTGGTATGCTTGGTATAATTGGTATGGTTGGTATGGTTGGTATGGTTGGTATGGTTGGCATGGTTGGTATGGTTGCTATGCTTGGTATGGTCTGTATGGTTGGTATGGTTGGTATGGTTGGCATGGTTGGTATGGTTGGTATGGTTGGCATGGTTGGCATGGTTGGCATGGTTGGTATGCTTGGTATGGTTGGTATGCTTGGTATGCTTTGTATGGTTGGTATGCTTGGTATGCTTGGTATGGTTGGTATGGTTGGTATGGTTGGTATGGTTGGTATGGTTGGTATGGTTGGTATGGTTGGTATGGTTGGCATGGTTGGTATGGTTGCTATGCTTGGTATGGTCTGTATGGTTGGTATGGTTGGTATGGTTGGCATGGTTGGTATGGTTGGTATGGTTGGCATGGTTGGCATGGTTGGTATGCTTGGTATGGTTGGTATGCTTGGTATGGTTGGTATGCTTGGTATAATTGGTATGGTTGGTATGGTTGGTATGCTTGGTATGGTTGGTATGGTTGGTATGCTTGGTATGCTTTGTATGGTTGGTATGCTTGGTATGCTTGGTATGGTTGGTATGGTTGGTATGGTTGGTATGGTTGGTATGGTTGGTATGGTTGGTATGGTTGGTATGGTTGGTATGGTTGGTATGGTTGGCATGGTTGGTATGGTTGCTATGCTTGGTATGGTCTGTATGGTTGGTATGGTTGGTATGGTTGGTATGGTTGGTATGCTTGGTATGCTTGGTATGGTTGGTATGGTTGGTATGCTTGGTATGCTTTGTATGGTTGGTATGCTTGGTATGCTTGGTATGGTTGCTATGCTTGGTATGGTCTGTATGGTTGGTATGGTTGGCATGGTTGGAATGGTTGGTATGGTTGGTATGGTTGGTATGGTTGGCATGGTTGGTATGGTTGGTATGGTTGGTATGGTTGGCATGGTTGGAATGGTTGGTATGGTTGGTATGGTTGGTATGGTTGGTATGCTTGGTATGCTTGGTATGCTTGGTATGCTTGGTATGCTTGGTATGCTTGGTATGCTTGGTATGGTTGGTATGCTTGGTATGCTTGGTATGGTTGCTATGCTTGCTATGGTCTGTATGGTTGGTATGGTTATTATGGTTGGCATGGTTGGTATGGTTGGCATGGTTGGCATGGTTGGCATGGTTGGCATGGTTGGCATGGTTGGTATATTTGGTATGGTTGGTATGGTTGGCATGGTTGGTATGGTTGGTATGGTTGGTATGGTTGGCATGGTTGGTATGGTTGGTATGGTTGGTATGGTTGGCATGGTTGTTATGGTTGGCATGGTTGGTATGGTTGGCATGGTTGGTATGGTTGGTATGGTTGGCATGGTTGGAATGGTTGGTATGGTTGGTATGGTTGGTATGGTTGGTATGGTTGGCATGGTTGGTATTGTTAATATGTTTGTTATGGTTGGTATGGTTGGTATGCTTGGTATGGTTGGTATGGTTGGTATGCTTGGTATGCTTTGTATGGTTGGTATGCTTGGTATGCTTGGTATGGTTGGTATGGTTGGTATGGTTGGTATGGTTGGTATGGTTGGTATGGTTGGTATGGTTGGTATGGTTGGTATGGTTGGTATGGTTGGTATGGTTGGTATGGTTGGCATGGTTGGAATGGTTGGTATGGTTGGCATGGTTGGCATGGTTGGAATGGTTGGTATGGTTGGCATGGTTGGTATGCTTGGTATGCTTGGTATGCTTGGTATGGTTGGTATGCTTAATATGGTTGGTATGCTTGGTATGGTTGGTATGCTTGGTATAATTGGTATGGTTGGTATGGTTGGTATGGTTGGTATGCTTGGTATGGTTGGTATGGTTGGTATGCTTGGTATGCTTTGTATGGTTGGTATGCTTGGTATGCTTGGTATGGTTGGTATGGTTGGTATGGTTGGTATGGTTGGTATGGTTGGTATGGTTGGTATGGTTGGTATGGTTGGTATGGTTGGCATGGTTGGAATGGTTGGTATGGTTGGCATGGTTGGCATGGTTGGAATGGTTGGTATGGTTGGCATGGTTGGTATGCTTGGTATGCTTGGTATGCTTGGTATGCTTGGTATGCTTGGTATGCTTGGTATGCTGGTATGCTTGGTATGGTTGGTATGCTTGGTATGCTTGGTATGCTTGGTATGGTTGCTATGCTTGGTATGGTCTGTATGGTTGGTATGGTTGGTATGGTTGGCATGGTTGGTATGGTTGGTATGGTTGGCATGGTTGGCATGGTTGGCATGGTTGGTATATTTGGTATGGTTGGTATGGTTGGTATGGTTGGTATGGTTGGTATGGTTGGTATGGTTGGCATGGTTGGTATGGTTGGTATGGTTGGTATGGTTGGCATGGTTGGTATGGTTGGTATGGTTGGTATGGTTGGTATGGTTGGTATGGTTGGTATGGTTGGCATGGTTGGCATGGTTGGCATGGTTGGTATGGTTGGCATGGTTGGTATGGTTGGTATGGTTGGCATGGTTGGAATGGTTGGTATGGTTGGTATGGTTGGCATGGTTGGTATGGTTGTTATGGTTGGTATGGTTGGCATGGTTGGTATGGCTGGTATGGTTGGTATGGTTGGCATGGTTGGAATGGTTGGTATGGTTGGCATGGTTGGTATGCTTGGTATGCTTGGTATGATTGGTATGCTTGGTATGCTTGGTATGCTTGGTATGGTTGGTATGCTTGGTATGCTTGGTATGGTTGGTATGCTTGGTATGCTTGGTATGGTTGCTATGCTTGGTATGGTCTGTATGGTTGGTATGGTTGGTATGGTTGGTATGGTTGGTATGGTTGGTATGCTTGGTATGGTTGGTATGGTTGGTATGGTTGGTATGCTTGGTATGCTTTGTATGGTTGGTATGCTTGGTATGATTGGTATGGTTGGTATGCTTGGTATGGTTGGTATGCTTGGTATAATTGGTATGGTTGGTATGGTTGGTATGGTTGGTATGCTTGGTATGGTTGGTATGGTTGGTATGCTTGGTATGCTTTGTATGGTTGGTATGCTTGGTATGCTTGGTATGGTTGGTATGGTTGGTATGGTTGGTATGGTTGGTATGGTTGGTATGGTTGGTATGGTTGGTATGGTTGGCATGGTTGGAATGGTTGGTATGGTTGGCATGGTTGGCATGGTTGGAATGGTTGGTATGGTTGGCATGGTTGGTATGCTTGGTATGCTTGGTATGCTTGGTATGCTTGGTATGCTTGGTATGCTTGGTATGGTTGGTATGCTTGGTATGCTTGGTATGGTTGCTATGCTTGGTATGGTCTGTATGGTTGGTATGGTTGGTATGGTTGGCATGGTTGGTATGGTTGGTATGGTTGGCATGGTTGGCATGGTTGGCATGGTTGGCATGGTTGGTATATTTGGTATGGTTGGTATGGTTGGTATGGTTGGTATGGTTGGTATGGTTGGTATGGTTGGTATGGTTGGCATGGTTGGTATGGTTGGTATGGTTGGTATGGTTGGCATGGTTGGTATGGTTGGTATGGTTGGTATGGTTGGTATGGTTGGTATGGTTGGCATGGTTATTATGGTTGGCATGGTTGGTATGGTTGGCATGGTTGGTATGGTTGGTATGGTTGGCATGGTTGGTATGGTTGGCATGGTTGGTATGGTTGGTATGGTTGGCATGGTTGGAATGGTTGGTATGGTTGGTATGGTTGGCATGGTTGGTATGCTTGGTATGCTTGGTATGCTTGGTATGCTTGGTATGGTTGGTATGGTTGGTATGGTTGGTATGGTTGGTATGGTTGGTATGGTTGGTATGGTTGGCATGGTTGGTATGGTTGGTATGGTTGGTATGGTTGGCATGGTTGGTATGGTTGGTATGGTTGGTATGGTTGGTATGGTTGGTATGGTTGGCATGGTTGTTATGGTTGGCATGGTTGGTATGGTTGGCATGGTTGGTATGGTTGGTATGGTTGGCATGGTTGGAATGGTTGGTATGGTTGGTATGGTTGGCATGGTTGGTATGGTTGGTATGGTTGGTATGGTTGGCATGGTTGGTATGGTTGGTATGGTTGGTATGGCTGGTATGGTTGGTATACTGGGTATGGTTTGCATGGTTGGCATGGTTGGTATGGTTGGCATGGTTGGTATGGTTGGTATGGTTGGTATGGTTGGTATGGTTGGTATGGTTGGCATGGTTGGAATGGTTGGTATGGTTGGCATGGTTGGTATGGTTGGTATGGGTTGTATGGTTGGCATGGTTGGTATGGTTGGTATGGTTGGTATGGTTGGTACGGTTGACATGGTTGGTAAGGTTGGTATGGTTGGCATGATTGGTATGGTTGGTATGCTTGGTATGCTTGGTATGCTTGGTATGGTTGGTATGGTTGGCATGGTTGGTATGGTTGGTATGGTTGGCATGGTTGGTATGGTTGGTATGGTTGGTATGGTTGGCATGGTTGGAATGGTTGGTATGGTTGGTATGGTTTGTATGGTTGGTATGGTTGGTATGGTTGGCATGGTTGTTATGGTTGGCATGGTTGGTATGGTTGGTATGGTTGGTATGGTTGGCATGGTTGGTATGGTTGGTATGGTTGGCATGGTTGGAATGGTTGGTATGGCTGGTATGGTTGGTATAGTGGGTATGGTTGGCATGGTTGGCATGGTTGGTATGGTTGGTATGGTTGGCATGGTTGGTATGGTTGGTATGGTTGGTATGGTTTGCATGGTTGGCATGGTTGGTATGGTGGGTATGGTTGGCATGGTTGGTATGGTTGGTATGGTTGGTATGGTTGGTATGGTTGGCATGGTTGGAATGGTTGGTGTGGTTGGCATGGTTGGTATGGTTGGTATGGTTCTTATGGTTGGCATGGTTGGTATGGTTGGTATGGTTGGTATGGTTGGTACGGTTGACATGGTTGGTATGGTTGGTATGGTTGGCATGGTTGGTATGGTTGGTATGGGTTGTATGGTTGGTATGGTTTGCATGGTTGGCATGGTTGGTATGGTTGGTATGGTTGGCATGGTTGGTATGGTTGGTATGGTTGGTATGGTTGGCATGGTTGTTATGGTTGGCATGGTTGGTATGGTTGGTATGGTTGGTATGGTTGGCATGGTTGGTATGGTTGGTATGGTTGGCATGGTTGGAATGGTTGGTATGGCTGGTATGATTGGTATAGTGGGTATGGTTTGCATGGTTGGCATGGTTGGTATGGTTGGCATGGTTGGTATGGTTGGTATGGTTGGTATGGTTAGTATGGTTGGCATGGTAGGAATGGTTGGTATGGTTGGCATGGTTGGTATGGTTGGTATGGGTTGTATGGTTGGCATGGTTGGTATGGTTGGTATGGTTGTTATGGTTGGTACGGTTGACATGGTTGGTAAGGTTGGTATGGTTGGCATGATTGGTATGCTTGGTATGCTTGGTATGCTTGGTATGCTTGGTATGGTTGGTATGGTTGGCATGGTTGGTATGGTTGGTATGGTTGGCATGGTTGGTATGGTTGGTATGGTTGGCATGGTTGGAATGGTTGGTATGGTTGGTATGGTTTGTATGGTTGGTATGGTTGGCATGGTTGTTATGGTTGGCATGGTTTGTATGGTTGGTATGGTTGGTATGGTTGGCATGGTTGGTATGGTTGGTATAGTTGGCATGGTTGGAATGGTTGGTATGGCTGGTATGGTTGGTATAGTGGGTATGGTTTGCATGGTTGGCATGGTTGGTATGGTTGGTATGGTTGGCATGGTTGGTATGGTTGGTATGGTTGGTATGGTTTGCATGGTTGGCATGGTTGGTATGGTTGGTATGGTTGGTATGGTTGGTATGGTTGGTATGGTTGGTATGGTTGGTATGGTTGGCATGGTTGGAATGGTTGGTATGGTTGGCATGGTTGGTATGGTTGGTATGGTTCTTATGGTTGGCATGGTTGGTATGGTTGGTATGGTTGGTACGGTTGACATGGTTGGTATGGTTGGTATGGTTGGTATGGTTGGTATAGTGGGTATGGTTGGTATGGTTGGCATGGTTGGAATGGTTGGTATGGTTGGCATGGTTGGTATGGTTGGTATGGTTGGTATGCTTGGTATGGCTGGTATGGTTGGTATAGTGGGTATGGTTTGCATGGTTGGCATGGTTGGTATGGTTGGTATGGTTGGCATGGTTGGTATGGTTGGTATGGTTGGTATGGTTGGCATGGTTGGTATGGTTGGTATGGTTGGTATGGTTGGCATGGTTGGAATGGTTGGTATGGCTGGTATGGTTGTATAGTGGGTATGGTTTGCATGGTTGGCATGGTTGGTATGGTTGGTATGGTTGGAATAGTTGGTATTTCTGGTATGGTGTGTATAGTGCGTATGGTTTGCATGGTTGGCATGGTTGGTATGGTTGGTATGGTTGGCATGGTTGGTATGGTTGGTATGGTTGGTATAGTGGGTATGGTTGGTATGGTTGGCATGGTTGGAATGGTTGGTATGGTTGGCATGGTTGGTATGGTTGGTATGGTTGGTATGCTTGGTATGCTTGGTAAGGTTGCTATGCTTGGTATGGTCTGTATGGTTGGTATGGTTGGTATGGTTGGTATGGTTTGCATGGTTGGCATGGTTGGTATGCTTGGTACGGTTGACATGGTTGGTAAGGTTGGTATGGTTGGTATGGTTGGTATGGTTGGTATGGTTGGTATGGTTGGTATGGTTGGTATGGTTGGTATGGTTGGTATAGTGGGTATGGTTGGTATGGTTGGCATGGTTGGAATGGTTGGTATGGTTGGCATGGTTGGCATGGTTGGTATGGTTGGTATGGTTGGTATGCTTGGTATGCTTGGTATGGTTGCTATGCTTGGTATGGTCTGTATGGTTGGTATGGTTGGTATGGTTTGCATGGTTGGCATGGTTGGTATGCTTGGTACGGTTGACATGGTTGGTAAGGTTGGTATGGTTGGTATGGTTGGTATGGTAGGCATGGTTGGTATGGTTGGTATGGTTGGTATGGTTGGTATGGTTTGCATGGTTGGCATGGTTGGCATGGTTGGTATGGTTGGTATGGTTGGCATGGTTGGTATGGTTGGTATGGTTGGTATGGTTGGAATGGTTGGTATGGTTGGTATGGTTGGCATGGTTGGTATGGTTGGCATGGTTGGTATGGTTGGTATGGTTGGTATGGTTGATATGGTTGGCATGGTTGATATGGTTGGCATGGTTGGCATGGTTGGTATGGTTGGTATGGTTGGTATGGTTGGTATAGTGGGTATGGTTTGCATGGTTGGCATGGTTGGTATGGTTGGCATGGTTGGTATGGTTGGTATGGTTGGTATGGTTGGCATGGTTGGAATGGTTGGCATGGTTGGAATGGTTGGTATGGTTGGCATGGTTGGTATGGTTGGTATGGTTGGTATGGTTGGTATGGTTGGTATGGTTGGTACGGTTGACATGGTTGGTAAGGTTGGTATGGTTGGCATGATTGGTATGGTTGGTATGCTTGGTATGATTGGTATGGTTGGTATGGTTGGTATGGTTGGCATGGTTGGTTTGGTTGGTATGGTTGGCATAGTTGGTATGGTTGGTATGGTTGGCATGGTTGGCATGGTTGGCATGGTTGGCATGGTTGGCATGGTTGGTATATTTGGTATGGTTGGTATGGTTGGTATATTTGGTATGGTTGGTATGGTTGGTATGGTTGGTATGGTTGGTATGGTTGGTATGGTTGGCATTGTTGGTATGCTTGGTATGCTTGGTATGCTTGGTATGGTTGGTATGCTTGGTATGCTTGGTATGGTTGGTATGCTTGGTATGGTTGGAATGGTTGGTATGGCTGGTATGGTTGGTATGGTTGGTATGGCTGGTATGGTTGGTATGGTTGGTATGGTTGGCATGGTTGGTATGGTTGGCATGGTTGGTATGGTTGGTATGGTTGGCATGGTTGTTATGGTTGGCATGGTTGATATGGTTGGTATGGTTGGCATGGTTGGCATGGTTGGCATGGTTGGTATATTTGGTATGGTTGGTATGGTTGGTATGGTTGGTATGGTTGGTATGCTTGGTATGCTTTGTATGGTTGGTATGCTTGGTATGCTTGGTATGGTTGGTATGGTTGGTATGGTTGGTATGGTTGGTATGGTTGGCATGGTTGGAATGGTTGGTATGGTTGGCATGGTTGGCATGGTTGGAATGGTTGGTATGGTTGGCATGGTTGGTATGCTTGGTATGCTTGGTATGCTTGGTATGCTTGGTATGCTTGGTATGGTTGGTATGCTTGGTATGCTTGGTATGGTTGCTATGCTTGGTATGGTCTGTATGGTTGGTATGGTTGGTATGGTTGGTATGGTTGGCATGGTTGGCATGGTGGGTATGGTTGGTATGGTTGGCATGGTTGGCATGGTTGGCATGGTTGGCATGGTTGGTATATTTGGTATGGTTGGTATGGTTGGTATGGTTGGCATGGTTGGAATGGTTGGTATGGTTGGCATGGTTGGCATGGTTGGAATGGTTGGTATGGTTGGCATGGTTGGTATGCTTGGTATGCTTGGTATGCTTGGTATGCTTGGTATGGTTGGTTTGCTTGGTATGGTTGGTATGCTTGGTATAATTGGTATGGTTGGTATGGTTGGTATGGTTGGTATGGTTAGTATGCTTGGTATGGTTGGTATGCTTTGTATGGTTGGTATGCTTGGTATGCTTGGTATAGTTGGTATGGTTGGTATGGTTGGTATGGTTGGTATGGTTGGCATGGTTGGAATGGTTGGTATGGTTGGTATGGTTGGCATGGTTGGCATGGTTGGAATGGTTGGTATGGTTGGCATGGTTGGTATGCTTGGTATGCTTGGTATGCTTGGTATGCTTGGTATGCTTGGTATGCTTGGTATGGTTGGTATGCTTGGTATGGTTGGTATGCTTGGTATGGTTGGTATGCTTGGTATAATTGGTATGGTTGGTATGGTTGGTATGCTTGGTATGGTTGGTATGGTTGGTATGCTTGGTATGCTTTGTATGGTTGGTATGCTTGGTATGCTTGGTATGGTTGGTATGGTTGGTATGGTTGGTATGGTTGGTATGGTTGGTATGGTTGGCATGGTTGGAATGGTTGGTATGGTTGGTATGGTTGGCATGGTTGAATGGTTGGTATTTTTGGCATGGTTGGTATGCTTGGTATGCTTGGTATGCTTGGTATGCTTGGTATGGTTGGAATGGTGGTATGGTTGGTATGGTTGGTATGGTTGGGCATGGTTGGTATGGTTGGTATGGTTGGTATTTTTGGTATGGTTGGCATGGTTGGAATGGTTGGTATGGTTGGTATGGTTGGTATGGTTGGTATGGTTGGTATGCTTGGTATGCTTGGTATGGTTGGTATGGTTGGTATGGTTGGTATGGTTGGCATGGTTGGTATGGTTGGTATGGTTGGCATGGTTGGTATGCTTGGTATGGTTGTATGGTTGGTATGCTTGGTATGCTTTGTATGGTTGGTATGCTTGGTATGCTTGGTATGCTTGGTATGGTGGTATGGTTGGTATGGTTGGGTATGGTTGGCATGGGTGGAATGGGTTGGTATGGTTGGTATGGTTGGCATGGTTGGCATGGTTGGAATGGTTGGTATGGTTGGCATGGTTGGTATGCTTGGTATGCTTGGTATGCTTGGTATGCTTGGTATGCTTGGTATGCTTGGTATGGTTGGTATGCTTGGTATGGTTGGTATGCTTGGTATGGTTGGTATGCTTGGTATAATTGGTATGGTTGGTATGGTTGGTATGTTGGTATGCTTGGTATGGTTGGTATGGTTGGTATGCTTGGTAGCTTTGTATGGTTGGTATGCTTGGTATGCTTGTATGGTTGGTATGCTTGGTATGGTTGGTATGGTGGTATGGGTGGCATGGTTGGAATGGTTGGTATGGTTGGTATGGTTGGTATGGTTGGTATGGTTGGTATTGTTGGTATGGGTTGGCATGGTTGGATGGTTGGTATTGGTTTGGTATGGTTGGCATGGTGGCATGGTTGGAATGGTTGTATGGTTGGCATGGTTGGTATGCTTGGTATGCTTGGTATGCTTGGTATGCTTGGTATGCTTGGTATGCTTGGTATGGTTGGTATGGTTGGTATGCTTGGTATAATTGGTATGGTTGGTATGGTTGGTATGGTTGGTATGGTTGGTATGGTTGGTATGCTTGGTATGCTTGGTATGGTTGGTATGCTTGTATGGTTGGTATGGTTGGTATGGTTGGCATGGTTGGAATGGTTGTATGGTTGGCATGGTTGGTATGCTTGGTATGCTTGGTATGCTTTGGTATGGTTGGTATGCTTGGTATGGTTGGTATGCTTGGTATAATTGGTATGGTTGGTATGGTTGGTATGGTTGGTATGCTTGGTATGGTTGTATGGTTGTATCTTGGTATGCTTTGTATGGTTGGTATGCTTGGTATGCTTGGTATGGTTGGTATGCTTGGTATGGTTGGTATGGTTGGTATGGTTGGCATGGTTGGAATGGTTGTGTATGGTTGGTATGGTTGGTATGGTGGTATGCTTGGTATGCTTGGTATGGTTGGTATGCTTGGTATGGTTGGTATGGTTTGGGTATGGTTGGCATGTGTTGGAATGGTTGGTATGGTTGGCATGGTGGGTATGCTTGGTATGCTTGGTATGCTTGGTATGCTTGGTATGCTTGGTATGGTTGGATGCTTGGTATGCTTGGTATGGTTGCTATGCTGGTATGGTCCTGTATGGTTGGTATGGTTGGTATGGTTGCATGGTTGGTATGGTTTGGTATGGTTGTCATGGTTGGCATGGTTGGTATATTTGGTATTGTTGGTATGGTTGGTATGGTTGGTATGGTTGGCATGGTTGTATGGTTGGTATGGTTGGTATGGTTGCATGGTTGGTATGGTTGGTATGGTTGGTATGGTTGGTATGGTTGGTAATGGTTGGCATGGTTGTTATGGTTGGCATGGTTGGGTATGGTTGGCATGGTTTGGTATGGTTGGTATGGTTGGCATGGTTGGAATGGTTGGTATGGTTGGTATGGTTGGCATGGTTGGTATGGTTGGTATGGTTGGTATGGTTGGCATGGTTGGTATGGTTGGTATGGTTGGTATGGTTGGTATGGTTGGTATGGTTGGCATGGTTTGGAATGGTTGGTATGGTGGTATGGTTGTATGGTTGGTATGGTTGGTATGGTTGGCATGGTTGGTATGGTTGGTATGGTTGGTATGGTTGGT
>CANDYK010000001.1:0-20450 GCA_947397855.1 Thelaira solivaga | reverse complement strand
TTTTTCACTATATTTTTTGGTCATAACTTGCTAAGTTTTCAAGATATCGACTTGATTTCTATTTTGTTGAATAGAGAAATGTATTGGCTTTAATTAGAATTCTTTTTTTTGTGGATAGTGCGAAAAAAATTTTTTATCATTTTTTCAAAAAAAGCAAAGGGGGTAGTCCATGGTAATTTTTGGCCAAAAAAACTTTTTTTCACTATATTTTTTGGTCATAACTTGCTAAGTTTTCAAGATATCGACTTGATTTCTATTTTGTTGAATAGAGAAACGTATTGGCTTTAATTAGAATTCTTTTTTTTGTGGATAGTGCGAAAAAAATTTTTTATCATTTTTTCAAAAAAAAACAAAGGGGGTAGTCCATGGTAATTTTTGGCCAAAAAAACTTATTTTTCACTATATTTTTTGGTCATAACTTGCTAAGTTTTCAAGATATCGACTTGATTTCTATTTTGTTGAATAGAGAAACGTATTGGCTTTAATTAGAATTCTTTTTTTTGTGGATAGTGCGAAAAAAATTTTTTATCATTTTTTCAAAAAAAGCAAAGGGGGTAGTCCATGGTAGTTTTTGGCCAAAAAAACTTTTTTTTCACTATATTTTTTGGTCATAACTTGCTAAGTTTTCAAGATATCGACTTGATTTCTATTTTGTTGAATAGAGAAATGTATTGGCTTTAATTAGAATTCTTTTTTTTGTGGATAGTGCGAAAAAAATTTTTATCATTTTTTCAAAAAAAACAAAGGGGGTAGTCCATGGTAATTTTTGGCCAAAAAAACTTATTTTTCACTATATTTTTTGGTCATAACTTGCTAAGTTTTCAAGATATCGACTTGATTTCTATTTTGTTGAATAGAGAAACGTATTGGCTTTAATTAGAATTCTTTTTTTTGTGGATAGTGCGAAAAAAATTTTTTATCATTTTTTCAAAAAAAGCAAAGGGGGTAGTCCATGGTAATTTTTGGCCAAAAAAACTTTTTTTTCACTATATTTTTTGGTCATAACTTGCTAAGTTTTCAAGATATCGACTTGATTTCTATTTTGTTGAATAGAGAAATGTATTGGCTTTAATTAGAATTCTTTTTTTGTGGATAGTGCGAAAAAATTTTTTATCATTTTTTCAAAAAAGCAAAGGGGGTAGTCCATGGTAATTTTTGGCCAAAAAAAACTTTTTTTTCACTATATTTTTTGGTCATAACTTGCTAAGTTTTCAAGATATCGACTTGATTTCTATTTTGTTGAATAGAGAAACGTATTGGCTTTAATTAGAATTCTTTTTTTTGTGGATAGTGCGAAAAAAAATTTTTATCATTTTTTCAAAAAAAGCAAAGGGGGTAGTCCATGGTAATTTTTGGCCAAAAAAACTTTTTTTCACTATATTTTTTGGTCATAACTTACTAAGTTTTCAAGATATCGACTTGATTTCTATTTTGTTAAATAGAGAAACGTATTGGCTTTAATTAGAATTCTTTTTTTTGTGGATAGTGCGAAAAAAATTTTTTATCATTTTTTCAAAAAAAGCAAAGGGGGTAGTCCATGGTAATTTTTGGCCAAAAAAACTTTTTTTTCACTATATTTTTTGGTCATAACTTGCTAAGTTTTCAAGATATCGACTTGATTTCTATTTTGTTGAATAGAGAAACGTATTGGCCTTAATTAGAATTCTTTTTTTTGTGGATAGTGCGAAAAAAATTTTTTATCATTTTTTCAAAACAAAGCAAAGGGGGTAGTCCATGGTAATTTTTGGCCAAAAAAACTTTTTTTTCACTATATTTTTTGGTCATAACTTGCTAAGTTTTCAAGATATCGACTTGATTTCTATTTTGTTGAATAGAGAAACGTATTGGCCTTAATTAGAATTCTTTTTTTTGTGGATAGTGCGAAAAAAATTTTTTATCATTTTTTCAAAAAAAGCAAAGGGGGTAGTCCATGGTAATTTTTGGCCAAAAAAACTTATTTTTCACTATATTTTTTGGTCATAACTTGCTAAGTTTTCAAGATATCGACTTGATTTCTATTTTGTTGAATAGAGAAATTTTTTATCATTTTTTCAAAAAAAGCAAAGGGGGTAGTCCATGGTAATTTTTGGCCAAAAAAACTTTTTTTCACTATATTTTTTGGTCATAACTTGCTAAGTTTTCAAGATATCGACTTGATTTCTATTTTGTTGAATAGAGAAACGTATTGGCTTTAATTAGAATTCTTTTTTTTGTGGATAGTGCGAAAAAAATTTTTTATCATTTTTTCAAAAAAAGCAAAGGGGGTAGTCCATGGTAATTTTTGGCCAAAAAAACTTTTTTTTCACTATATTTTTTGGTCATAACTTGCTAAGTTTTCAAGATATCGACTTGATTTCTATTTTGTTGAATAGAGAAACGTATTGGCCTTAATTAGAATTCTTTTTTTTGTGGATAGTGCGAAAAAAATTTTTTATCATTTTTTCAAAAAAAGCAAAGGGGGTAGTCCATGGTAAGTTTTGGCCAAAAAAACTTTTTTTTCACTATATTTTTTGGTCATAACTTGCTAAGTTTTCAAGATATCGACTTGATTTCTATTTTGTTGAATAGAGAAACGTATTGGCTTTAATTAGAATTCTTTTTTTTGTGGATAGTGCGAAAAAAATTTTTTATCATTTTTTCAAAAAAAGCAAAGGGGGTAGTCCATGGTAATTTTTGGCCAAAAAAACTTTTTTTCACTATATTTTTTGGTCATAACTTGCTAAGTTTTCAAGATATCGACTTGATTTCTATTTTGTTGAATAGAGAAACGTATTGGCTTTAATTAGAATTCTTTTTTTTGTGGATAGTGCGAAAAAAATTTTTTATCATTTTTTCAAAAAAAGGAAAGGGGGTAGTCCATGGTAATTTTTGGCCAAAAAAACTTTTTTTTCACTATATTTTTTGGTCATAACTTGCTAAGTTTTCAAGATATCGACTTGATTTCTATTTTGTTGAATAGAGAAATTTATTATCATTTTTTCAAAAAAAGCAAAGGGGGTAGTCCATGGTAATTTTTGGCCAAAAAAACTTTTTTTCACTATATTTTTTGGTCATAACTTGCTAAGTTTTCAAGATATCGACTTGATTTCTATTTTGTTGAATAGAGAAACGTATTGGCTTTAATTAGAATTCTTTTTTTTGTGGATAGTGCGAAAAAAATTTTTTATCATTTTTTCAAAAAAAGCAAAGGGGGTAGTCCATGGTAATTTTTGGCCAAAAAAACTTTTTTTCACTATATTTTTTGGTCATAACTTGCTAAGTTTTCAAGATATCGACTTGATTTCTATTTTGTTGAATAGAGAAACGTATTGGCTTTAATTAGAATTCTTTTTTTTGTGGATAGTGCGAAAAAAATTTTTTATCATTTTTCAAAAAAAGCAAAGGGGGTAGTCCATGGTAATTTTTGGCCAAAAAAACTTTTTTTCACTATATTTTTTGGTCATAACTTGCTAAGTTTTCAAGATATCGACTTGATTTCTATTTTGTTGAATAGAGAAACGTATTGGCTTTAATTAGAATTCTTTTTTTTGTGGATAGTGCGAAAAAAATTTTTTATCATTTTTTCAAAAAAAGCAAAGGGGGTAGTCCATGGTAATTTTTGGCCAAAAAAACTTTTTTTCACTATATTTTTTGGTCATAACTTGCTAAGTTTTCAAGATATCGACTTGATTTCTATTTTGTTGAATAGAGAAATTTTTTATCATTTTTTCAAAAAAGCAAAGGGGGTAGTCCATGGTAATTTTTGGCCAAAAAAACTTTTTTTCACTATATTTTTTGGTCATAACTTGCTAAGTTTTCAAGATATCGACTTGATTTCTATTTTGTTGAATAGAGAAATTTTTTATCATTTTTTCAAAAAAGCAAAGGGGGTAGTCCATGGTAATTTTTGGCCAAAAAAACTTTTTTTCACTATATTTTTTGGTCATAACTTGCTAAGTTTTCAAGATATCGACTTGATTTCTATTTTGTTGAATAGAGAAACGTATTGGCTTTAATTAGAATTCTTTTTTTTGTGGATAGTGCGAAAAAAATTTTTTATCATTTTTTCAAAAAAAGCAAAGGGGGTAGTCCATGGTAATTTTTGGCCAAAAAAACTTTTTTTCACTATATTTTTTGGTCATAACTTGCTAAGTTTTCAAGATATCGACTTGATTTCTATTTTGTTGAATAGAGAAACGTATTGGCTTTAATTAGAATTCTTTTTTTTGTGGATAGTGCGAAAAAAATTTTTTATCATTTTTTCAAAAAAAGCAAAGGGGGTAGTCCATGGTAATTTTTGGCCAAAAAAACTTTTTTTCACTATATTTTTTGGTCATAACTTGCTAAGTTTTCAAGATATCGACTTGATTTCTATTTTGTTGAATAGAGAAACGTATTGGCTTTAATGAGAATTCTTTTTTTTGTGGATAGTGCGAAAAAAATTTTTTATCATTTTTTCAAAAAAAGCAAAGGGGGTAGTCCATGGTAATTTTTGGCCAAAAAAACTTTTTTTCACTATATTTTTTGGTCATAACTTGCTAAGTTTTCAAGATATCGACTTGATTTCTATTTTGTTGAATAGAGAAACGTATTGGCTTTAATTAGAATTCTTTTTTTTGTGGATAGTGCGAAAAAAATTTTTTATCATTTTTTCAAAAAAAGCAAAGGGGGTAGTCCATGGTAATTTTTGGCCAAAAAAACTTTTTTCACTATATTTTTTGGTCATAACTTGCTAAGTTTTCAAGATATCGACTTGATTTCTATTTTGTTGAATAGAGAAACGTATTGGCTTTAATTAGAATTCTTTTTTTTGTGGATAGTGCGAAAAAAATTTTTTATAATTTTTTCAAAAAAACCAAAGGGGGTAGTCCATGGTAATTTTTGGCCAAAAAAACTTTTTTTCACTATATTTTTTGGTCATAACTTGCTAAGTTTTCAAGATATCGACTTGATTTCTATTTTGTTGAATAGAGAAACGTATTGGCTTTAATTAGAATTCTTTTTTTTGTGGATAGTGCGAAAAAAATTTTTTATCATTTTTTCAAAAAAAGCAAAGGGGGTAGTCCATGGTAATTTTTGGCCAAAAAAACTTTTTTTTCACTATATTTTTTGGTCATAACTTGCTAAGTTTTCAAGATATCGACTTGATTTCTATTTTGTTGAATAGAGAAACGTATTGGCTTTAATTAGAATTCTTTTTTTTGTGGATAGTGCGAAAAAAATTTTTTATAATTTTTTCAAAAAAAGCAAAGGGGGTAGTCCATGGTAATTTTTGGCCAAAAAAACTTTTTTTCACTATATTTTTTGGTCATAACTTGCTAAGTTTTCAAGATATCGACTTGATTTCTATTTTGTTGAATAGAGAAACGTATTGGCTTTAATTAGAATTCTTTTTTTTTGTGGATAGTGCGAAAAAAATTTTTTATCATTTTTTCAAAAAAAGGAAAGGGGGTAGTCCATGGTAATTTTTGGCCAAAAAAACTTTTTTTTCACAATATTTTTTTTTTTGTTCATAACTTGCTAAGTTTTCAAGATATCGACTTGATTTCTATTTTGTTGAATAGAGAAACGTATTGGCTTTAATTAGAATTCTTTTTTTTGTGGATAGTGCGAAAAAAATTTTTATCATTTTTTCAAAAAAAGCAAAGGGGGTAGTCCATGGTAATTTTTGGCCAAAAAAACTTTTTTTTCACTATATTTTTTGGTCATAACTTGCTAAGTTTTCAAGATATCGACTTGATTTCTATTTTGTTGAATAGAGAAACGTATTGGCTTTAATTAGAATTCTTTTTTTTGTGGATAGTGCGAAAAAAATTTTTTATAATTTTTTCAAAAAAAGCAAAGGGGGTAGTCCATGGTAATTTTTGGCCAAAAAAACTTTTTTTCACTATATTTTTTGGTCATAACTTGCTAAGTTTTCAAGATATCGACTTGATTTCTATTTTGTTGAATAGAGAAACGTATTGGCTTTAATTAGAATTCTTTTTTTTGTGGATAGTGCGAAAAAAATTTTTTATAATTTTTTCAAAAAAAGCAAAGGGGGTAGTCCATGGTAATTTTTGGCCAAAAAAACTTTTTTTCACTATATTTTTTGGTCATAACTTGCTAAGTTTTCAAGATATCGACTTGATTTCTATTTTGTTGAATAGAGAAATGTATTGGCTTTAATTAGAATTCTTTTTTTTGTGAATAGTGCGAAAAAAATTTTTTATCATTTTTTCAAAAAAAGCAAAGGGGGTAGTCCATGGTAATTTTTGGCCAAAAAAACTTATTTTTCACTATATTTTTTGGTCATAACTTGCTAAGTTTTCAAGATATCGACTTGATTTCTATTTTGTTGAATAGAGAAACGTATTGGCTTTAATTAGAATTCTTTTTTTTGTGGATAGTGCGAAAAAAATTTTTTATCATTTTTTCAAAAAAAGCAAAGGGGGTAGTCCATGGTAATTTTTGGCCAAAAAAACTTATTTTTCACTATATTTTTTGGTCATAACTTGCTAAGTTTTCAAGATATCGACTTGATTTCTATTTTGTTGAATAGAGAAACGTATTGGCTTTAATTAGAATTCTTTTTTTTGTGGATAGTGCGAAAAAAATTTTTTATCATTTTTTCAAAAAAAGCAAAGGGGGTAGTCCATGGTAATTTTTGGCCAAAAAAACTTTTTTTCACTATATTTTTTGGTCATAACTTGCTAAGTTTTCAAGATATCGACTTGATTTCTATTTTGTTGAATAGAGAAACGTATTGGCTTTAATTAGAATTCTTTTTTTTGCGGATAGTGCGAAAAAAATTTTTTATCATTTTTTCAAAAAAAGCAAAGGGGGTAGTCCATGGTAATTTTTGGCCAAAAAAACTTTTTTTCACTATATTTTTTGGTCATAACTTGCTAAGTTTTCAAGATATCGACTTGATTTCTATTTTGTTGAATAGAGAAACGTATTGGCTTTAATTAGAATTCTTTTTTTTGCGGATAGTGCGAAAAAAATTTTTTATCATTTTTTAAAAAAAAGCAAAGGGGGTAGTCCATGGTAATTTTTGGCCAAAAAAACTTTTTTTCACTATATTTTTTGGTCATAACTTGCTAAGTTTTCAAGATATCGACTTGATTTCTATTTTGTTGAATAGAGAAACGTATTGGCTTTAATGAGAATTCTTTTTTTTGTGGATAGTGCGAAAAAAATTTTTTATTATTTTTTCAAAAAAAGCAAAGGGGGTAGTCCATGGTAATTTTTGGCCAAAAAAACTTTTTTTCACTATATTTTTTGGTCATAACTTGCTAAGTTTTCAAGATATCGACTTGATTTCTATTTTGTTGAATAGAGAAACGTATTGGCTTTAATTAGAATTCTTTTTTTTGTGGATAGTGCGAAAAAAATTTTTTATCATTTTTTCAAAAAAAGCAAAGGGGGTAGTCCATGGTAATTTTTGGCCAAAAAAACTTTTTTCACTATATTTTTTGGTCATAACTTGCTAAGTTTTCAAGATATCGACTTGATTTCTATTTTGTTGAATAGAGAAACGTATTGGCTTTAATTAGAATTCTTTTTTTTGTGGATAGTGCGAAAAAAATTTTTTATAATTTTTTCAAAAAAAGCAAAGGGGGTAGTCCATGGTAATTTTTGGCCAAAAAAACTTTTTTTCACTATATTTTTTGGTCATAACTTGCTAAGTTTTCAAGATATCGACTTGATTTCTATTTTGTTGAATAGAGAAACGTATTGGCTTTAATTAGAATTCTTTTTTTTGTGGATAGTGCGAAAAAAATTTTTTATCATTTTTTCAAAAAAAGCAAAGGGGGTAGTCCATGGTAATTTTTGGCCAAAAAAACTTTTTTTTCACTATATTTTTTGGTCATAACTTGCTAAGTTTTCAAGATATCGACTTGATTTCTATTTTGTTGAATAGAGAAACGTATTGGCTTTAATTAGAATTCTTTTTTTTGTGGATAGTGCGAAAAAAATTTTTTATCATTTTTTCAAAAAAAGCAAAGGGGGTAGTCCATGGTAATTTTTGGCCAAAAAAACTTTTTTTTCACTATATTTTTTGGTCATAACTTGCTAAGTTTTCAAGATATCGACTTGATTTCTATTTTGTTGAATAGAGAAACGTATTGGCTTTAATTAGAATTCTTTTTTTTGTGGATAGTGCGAAAAAAATTTCTTATAATTTTTTCAAAAAAAGCAAAGGGGGTAGTCCATGGTAATTTTTGGCCAAAAAAACTTTTTTTCACTATATTTTTTGGTCATAACTTGCTAAGTTTTCAAGATATCGACTTGATTTCTATTTTGTTGAATAGAGAAACGTATTGGCTTTTATTAGAATTCTTTTTTTTTGTGGATAGTGCGAAAAAAATTTTTTATCATTTTTTCAAAAAAAGGAAAGGGGGTAGTCCATGGTAATTTTTGGCCAAAAAAACTTTTTTTTCACAATATTTTTTTTTTTGTTCATAACTTGCTAAGTTTTCAAGATATCGACTTGATTTCTATTTTGTTGAATAGAGAAACGTATTGGCTTTAATTAGAATTCTTTTTTTTGTGGATAGTGCGAAAAAAAATTTTTATCATTTTTTCAAAAAAAGCAAAGGGGGTAGTCCATGGTAATTTTTGGCCAAAAAAACTTTTTTTTCACTATATTTTTTGGTCATAACTTGCTAAGTTTTCAAGATATCGACTTGATTTCTATTTTGTTGAATAGAGAAACGTATTGGCTTTAATTAGAATTCTTTTTTTTGTGGATAGTGCGAAAAAAATTTTTTATCATTTTTTCAAAAAAAGCAAAGGGGGTAGTCCATGGTAATTTTTGGCCAAAAAAACTTATTTTTCACTATATTTTTTGGTCATAACTTGCTAAGTTTTCAAGATATCGACTTGATTTCTATTTTGTTGAATAGAGAAACGTATTGGCTTTAATTAGAATTCTTTTTTTTGTGGATAGTGCGAAAAAAATTTTTTATCATTTTTTCAAAAAAAGCAAAGGGGGTAGTCCATGGTAATTTTTGGCCAAAAAAACTTTTTTTCACTATATTTTTTGGTCATAACTTGCTAAGTTTTCAAGATATCGACTTGATTTCTATTTTGTTGAATAGAGAAACGTATTGGCTTTAATTAGAATTCTTTTTTTTGCGGATAGTGCGAAAAAATTTTTTTATCATTTTTTCAAAAAAAGCAAAGGGGGTAGTCCATGGTAATTTTTGGCCAAAAAAACTTTTTTTCACTATATTTTTTGGTCATAACTTGCTAAGTTTTCAAGATATCGACTTGATTTCTATTTTGTTGAATAGAGAAACGTATTGGCTTTAATTAGAATTCTTTTTTTTGCGGATAGTGCGAAAAAAATTTTTTATCATTTTTTAAAAAAAAGCAAAGGGGGTAGTCCATGGTAATTTTTGGCCAAAAAAACTTTTTTTCACTATATTTTTTGGTCATAACTTGCTAAGTTTTCAAGATATCGACTTGATTTCTATTTTGTTGAATAGAGAAACGTATTGGCTTTAATTAGAATTCTTTTTTTTGTGGATAGTGCGAAAAAAATTTTTTATCATTTTTTCAAAAAAAGCAAAGGGGGTAGTCCATGGTAATTTTTGGCCAAAAAAACTTTTTTTTCACTATATTTTTTGGTCATAACTTGCTAAGTTTTCAAGATATCGACTTGATTTCTATTTTGTTGAATAGAGAAACGTATTGGCTTTAATTAGAATTCTTTTTTTTGTGGATAGTGCGAAAAAAATTTTTTATCATTTTTTCAAAAAAAGCAAAGGGGGTAGTCCATGGTAATTTTTGGCCAAAAAAACTTTTTTTCACTATATTTTTTGGTCATAACTTGCTAAGTTTTCAAGATATCGACTTGATTTCTATTTTGTTGAATAGAGAAACGTATTGGCTTTAATTAGAATTCTTTTTTTTGCGGATAGTGCGAAAAAATTTTTTTATCATTTTTTCAAAAAAAGCAAAGGGGGTAGTCCATGGTAATTTTTGGCCAAAAAAACTTTTTTTCACTATATTTTTTGGTCATAACTTGCTAAGTTTTCAAGATATCGACTTGATTTCTATTTTGTTGAATAGAGAAACGTATTGGCTTTAATTAGAATTCTTTTTTTTGTGGATAGTGCGAAAAAAATTTTTTAATCATTTTTTCAAAAAAAGCAAAGGGGGTAGTCCATGGTAATTTTTGGCCAAAAAAACTTTTTTTTCACTATATTTTTTGGTCATAACTTGCTAAGTTTTCAAGATATCGACTTGATTTCTATTTTGTTGAATAGAGAAACGTATTGGCTTTAATTAGAATTCTTTTTTTTGTGGATAGTGCGAAAAAATTTTTTTATCATTTTTTCAAAAAAAGCAAAGGGGGTAGTCCATGGTAATTTTTGGCCAAAAAAACTTATTTTTCACTATATTTTTTGGTCATAACTTGCTAAGTTTTCAAGATATCGACTTGATTTCTATTTTGTTGAATAGAGAAACGTATTGTTTGTTGAATAGAGAAACGTATTGGCTTTAATTAGAATTCTTTTTTTTGTGGATAATGCGAAAAAAATTTTTTATCATTTTTTCAAAAAAAGCAAAGGGGGTAGGCCATGGTAATTTTTGGCCAAAAAAACTTATTTTTCACTATATTTTTTGGTCATAACTTGCTAAGTTTTCAAGATATCGACTTGATTTCTATTTTGTTGAATAGAGAAACGTATTGGCTTTAATTAGAATTCTTTTTTTTGTGGATAGTGCGAAAAAAATTTTTTAATCATTTTTTCAAAAAAAGCAAAGGGGGTAGTCCATGGTAATTTTTGGCCAAAAAAACTTTTTTTTCACTATATTTTTTGGTCATAACTTGCTAAGTTTTCAAGATATCGACTTGATTTCTATTTTGTTGAATAGAGAAACGTATTGGCTTTAATTAGAATTCTTTTTTTTGTGGATAGTGCGAAAAAATTTTTTTATCATTTTTTCAAAAAAAGCAAAGGGGGTAGTCCATGGTAATTTTTGGCCAAAAAAACTTATTTTTCACTATATTTTTTGGTCATAACTTGCTAAGTTTTCAAGATATCGACTTGATTTCTATTTTGTTGAATAGAGAAACGTATTGGCTTTAATTAGAATTCTTTTTTTTGTGGATAGTGCGAAAAAAATTTTTTATCATTTTTTCAAAAAAAGCAAAGGGGTAGTCCATGGTAATTTTTGGCCAAAAAAACTTTTTTTCACTATATTTTTTGGTCATAACTTGCTAAGTTTTCAAGATATCGACTTGATTTCTATTTTGTTGAATAGAGAAACGTATTGGCTTTAATTAGAATTCTTTTTTTTGTGGATAGTGCGAAAAAAATTTTTTATCATTTTTTCAAAAAAAGCAAAGGGGGTAGTCCATGGTAATTTTTGGCCAAAAAAACTTATTTTTCACTATATTTTTTGGTCATAACTTGCTAAGTTTTCAAGATATCGACTTGATTTCTATTTTGTTGAATAGAGAAACGTATTGGCTTTAATTAGAATTCTTTTTTTTGTGGATAGTGCGAAAAAAATTTTTTATCATTTTTTCAAAAAAAGCAAAGGGGGTAGTCCATGGTAATTTTTGGCCAAAAAAACTTATTTTTCACTATATTTTTTGGTCATAACTTGCTAAGTTTTCAAGATATCGACTTGATTTCTATTTTGTTGAATAGAGAAACGTATTGGCTTTAATTAGAATTCTTTTTTTTGTGGATAGTGCGAAAAAATTTTTTTATCATTTTTTCAAAAAAAGCAAAGGGGTAGTCCATGGTAATTTTTGGCCAAAAAAACTTTTTTTCACTATATTTTTTGGTCATAACTTGCTAAGTTTTCAAGATATCGACTTGATTTCTATTTTGTTTAATAGAGAAACGTATTGGCTTTAATTAGAATTCTTTTTTTTGTGGATAGTGCGAAAAAAAATTTTTATCATTTTTTCAAAAAAAGCAAAGGGGGTAGTCCATGGTAATTTTTGGCCAAAAAAACTTTTTTTCACTATATTTTTTGGTCATAACTTGCTAAGTTTTCAAGATATCGACTTGATTTCTATTTTGTTGAATAGAGAAACGTATTGGCTTTAATTAGAATTCTTTTTTTTGTGGATAGTGCGAAAAAAAATTTTTATCATTTTTTCAAAAAAAGCAAAGGGGGTAGTCCATGGTAATTTTTGGCCAAAAAAATTTATTTTTCACTATATTTTTTGGTCATAACTTGCTAAGTTTTCAAGATATCGACTTGATTTCTATTTTGTTGAATAGAGAAACGTATTGGCTTTAATTAGAATTCTTTTTTTTGTGGATAGTGCGAAAAAAATTTTTTATCATTTTTTCAAAAAAAGCAAAGGGGGTAGTCCATGGTAATTTTTGGCCAAAAAAACTTATTTTTCACTATATTTTTTGGTCATAACTTGCTAAGTTTTCAAGATATCGACTTGATTTCTATTTTGTTGAATAGAGAAACGTATTGGCTTTAATTAGAATTCTTTTTTTTGTGGATAGTGCGAAAAAAATTTTTTATCATTTTTTCAAAAAAAGCAAAGGGGGTAGTCCATGGTAATTTTTGGCCAAAAAAACTTTTTTTTCACTATATTTTTTGGTCATAACTTGCTAAGTTTTCTAGATATCGACTTGATTTCTATTTTGTTGAATAGAGAAATTTTTTATCATTTTTTCAAAAAAAGCAAAGGGGGTAGTCCATGGTAATTTTTGGCCAAAAAAACTTTTTTTCACTATATTTTTTGGTCATAACTTGCTAAGTTTTCAAGATATCGACTTGATTTCTATTTTGTTGAATAGAGAAACGTATTGGCTTTAATTAGAATTCTTTTTTTTGTGGATAGTGCGAAAAAAATTTTTTATCATTTTTTCAAAAAAAGCAAAGGGGGTAGTCCATGGTAATTTTTGGCCAAAAAAACTTATTTTTCACTATATTTTTTGGTCATAACTTGCTAAGTTTTCAAGATATCGACTTGATTTCTATTTTGTTGAATAGAGAAACGTATTGGCTTTAATTAGAATTCTTTTTTTTGTGGATAGTGCGAAAAAAATTTTTTATCATTTTTTCAAAAAAAGCAAAGGGGGTAGTCCATGGTAATTTTTGGCCAAAAAAACTTTTTTTCACTATATTTTTTGGTCATAACTTGCTAAGTTTTCAAGATATCGACTTGATTTCTATTTTGTTGAATAGAGAAACGTATTGGCTTTAATTAGAATTCTTTTTTTTGTGGATAGTGCGAAAAAAATTTTTTATCATTTTTTCAAAAAAAGCAAAGGGGGTAGTCCATGGTAATTTTTGGCCAAAAAAACTTTTTTTTTACTATATTTTTTGGTCATAACTTGCTAAGTTTTCAAGATATCGACTTGATTTCTATTTTGTTGAATAGAGAAACGTATTGGCTTTAATTAGAATTCTTTTTTTTGTGGATAGTGCGAAAAAAAATTTTTATCATTTTTTCAAAAAAAGCAAAGGGGGTAGTCCATGGTAATTTTTGGCCAAAAAAACTTTTTTTCACTATATTTTTTGGTCATAACTTGCTAAGTTTTCAAGATATCGACTTGATTTCTATTTTGTTGAATAGAGAAACGTATTGGCTTTAATTAGAATTCTTTTTTTTGTGGATAGTGCGAAAAAAATTTTTTATCATTTTTTCAAAAAAAGCAAAGGGGGTAGTCCATGGTAATTTTTGGCCAAAAAAACTTATTTTTCACTATTTTTTTGTGGATAGTGCGAAAAAAATTTTTTATCATTTTTTCAAAAAAAGCAAAGGGGGTAGTCCATGGTAATTTTTGGCCAAAAAAACTTTTTTTTTACTATATTTTTTGGTCATAACTTGCTAAGTTTTCAAGATATCGACTTGATTTCTATTTTGTTGAATAGAGAAACGTATTGGCTTTAATTAGAATTCTTTTTTTTGTGGATAGTGCGAAAAAAAATTTTTATCATTTTTTCAAAAAAAGCAAAGGGGGTAGTCCATGGTAATTTTTGGCCAAAAAAACTTTTTTTCACTATATTTTTTGGTCATAACTTGCTAAGTTTTCAAGATATCGACTTGATTTCTATTTTGTTGAATAGAGAAACGTATTGGCTTTAATTAGAATTCTTTTTTTTGTGGATAGTGCGAAAAAAATTTTTTATCATTTTTTCAAAAAAAGCAAAGGGTGTAGTCCATGGTAATTTTTGGAAAAAAAAACTTTTTTTTTACTATATTTTTTGGTCATAACTTGCTAAGTTTTCAAGATATCGACTTGATTTCTATTTTGTTGAATAGAGAAACGTATTGGCTTTAATTAGAATTCTTTTTTTTGTGGATAGTGCGAAAAAAATTTTTTATCATTTTTTCAAAAAAAGCAAAGGGGGTAGTCCATGGTAATTTTTGGCCAAAAAAACTTTTTTTCACTATATTTTTTGGTCATAACTTGCTAAGTTTTCAAGATATCGACTTGATTTCTATTTTGTTGAATAGAGAAACGTATTGGCTTTAATTAGAATTCTTTTTTTTGTGGATAGCGCGAAAAAAATTTTTTATCATTTTTTCAAAAAAAGCAAAGGGGGTAGTCCATGGTAATTTTTGGCCAAAAAAACTTTTTTTCACTATATTTTTTGGTCATAACTTGCTAAGTTTTCAAGATATCGACTTGATTTCTATTTTGTTGAATAGAGAAACGTATTGGCTTTAATTATAATTCTTTTTTTTGTGGATAGTGCGAAAAAAATAGAAATCAATGGTAATTTTTGGCCAAAAAAACTTTTTTTCACTATATTTTTTGGTCATAACTTGCTAAGTTTTCAAGATATCGACTTGATTTCTATTTTGTTGAATAGAGAAACGTATTGGCTTTAGTTAGAATTCTTTTTTTTGTGGATAGTGCGAAAAAAAATTTTTATCATTTTTTCAAAAAAAGCAAAGGGGGTAGTCCATGGTAATTTTTGGCCAAAAAAACTTTTTTTCACTATATTTTTTGGTCATAACTTGCTAAGTTTTCAAGATATCGACTTGATTTCTATTTTGTTGAATAGAGAAACGTATTGGCTTTAATTAGAATTCTTTTTTTTGTGGATAGTGCGAAAAAAAATTTTTATCATTTTTTCAAAAAAAGCAAAGGGGGTAGTCCATGGTAATTTTTGGCCAAAAAAACTTTTTTTCACTATATTTTTTGGTCATAACTTGCTAAGTTTTCAAGATATCGACTTGATTTCTATTTTGTTGAATAGAGAAACGTATTGGCTTTAATTAGAATTCTTTTTTTTGTGGATAGTGCGAAAAAAATTTTTTATCATTTTTTCAAAAAAAGCAAAGGGGGTAGTCCATGGTAATTTTTGGCCAAAAAAACTTTTTTTCACTATATTTTTTGGTCATAACTTGCTAAGTTTTCAAGATATCGACTTGATTTCTATTTTGTTGAATAGAGAAACGTATTGGCTTTAATTAGAATTCTTTTTTTTGTGGATAGTGCGAAAAAAATTTTTTATCATTTTTTCAAAAAAAGCAAAGGGGGTAGTCCATGGTAATTTTTGGCCAAAAAAACTTATTTTTCACTATATTTTTTGGTCATAACTTGCTAAGTTTTCAAGATATCGACTTGATTTCTATTTTGTTGAATAGAGAAACGTATTGGCTTTAATTAGAATTCTTTTTTTTGTGGATAGTGCGAAAAAAATTTTTTATCATTTTTTCAAAAAAAGCAAAGGGGTAGTCCATGGTAATTTTTGGCCAAAAAAACTTTTTTTCACTATATTTTTTGGTCATAACTTGCTAAGTTTTCAAGATATCGACTTGATTTCTATTTTGTTGAATAGAGAAACGTATTGGCTTTAATTATAATTCTTTTTTTTGTGGATAGTGCGAAAAAAATAGAAATCAATGGTAATTTTTGGCCAAAAAAACTTTTTTTCACTATATTTTTTGGTCATAACTTGCTAAGTTTTCAAGATATCGACTTGATTTCTATTTTGTTGAATAGAGAAACGTATTGGCTTTAATTAGAATTCTTTTTTTTGTGGATAGTGCGAAAAAAATTTTTTATCATTTTTTCAAAAAAAGCAAAGGGGGTAGTCCATGGTAATTTTTGGCCAAAAAAACTTTTTTTTCACTATATTTTTTGGTCATAACTTGCTAAGTTTTCAAGATATCGACTTGATTTCTATTTTGTTGAATAGAGAAACGTATTGGCTTTAATTAGAATTCTTTTTTTTGTGGATAGTGCGAAAAAAATTTTTTATCATTTTTTCAAAAAAAGCAAAGGGGGTAGTCCATGGTAATTTTTGGCCAAAAAAACTTTTTTTTCACTATATTTTTTGGTCATAACTTGCTAAGTTTTCAAGATATCGACTTGATTTCTATTTTGTTGAATAGAGAAACGTATTGGCTTTAATTAGAATTCTTTTTTTTGTGGATAGTGCGAAAAAAATTTTTTATCATTTTTTCAAAAAAAGCAAAGGGGGTAGTCCATGGTAATTTTTGGCCAAAAAAACTTTTTTTTCACTATATTTTTTGGTCATAACTTGCTAAGTTTTCAAGATATCGACTTGATTTCTATTTTGTTGAATAGAGAAACGTATTGGCTTTAATTAGAATTCTTTTTTTTGTGGATAGTGCGAAAAAAATTTTTTATCATTTTTTCAAAAAAAGCAAAGGGGGTAGTCCATGGTAATTTTTGGCCAAAAAAACTTTTTTTCACTATATTTTTTGGTCATAACTTGCTAAGTTTTCAAGATATCGACTTGATTTCTATTTTGTTGAATAGAGAAACGTATTGGCTTTAATTAGAATTCTTTTTTTTGTGGATAGTGCGAAAAAAATTTTTTATCATTTTTTCAAAAAAAGCAAAGGGGGTAGTCCATGGTAATTTTTGGCCAAAAAAACTTTTTTTCACTATATTTTTTGGTCATAACTTGCTAAGTTTTCAAGATATCGACTTGATTTCTATTTTGTTGAATAGAGAAACGTATTGGCTTTAATTAGAATTCTTTTTTTTGTGGATAGTGCGAAAAAAATTTTTTATCATTTTTTCAAAAAAAGCAAAGGGGGTAGTCCATGGTAATTTTTGGCCAAAAAAACTTTTTTTCACTATATTTTTTGGTCATAACTTGCTAAGTTTTCAAGATATCGACTTGATTTCTATTTTGTTGAATAGAGAAACGTATTGGCTTTAATTAGAATTCTTTTTTTTGTGGATAGTGCGAAAAAAATTTTTTATCATTTTTTCAAAAAAAGCAAAGGGGGTAGTCCATGGTAATTTTTGGCCAAAAAAACTTTTTTTTCACTATATTTTTTGGTCATAACTTGCTAAGTTTTCAAGATATCGACTTGATTTCTATTTTGTTGAATAGAGAAACGTATTGGCTTTAATTAGAATTCTTTTTTTTGTGGATAGTGCGAAAAAAATTTTTTATCATTTTTTCAAAAAAAGCAAAGGGGGTAGTCCATGGTAATTTTTGGCCAAAAAAACTTATTTTTCACTATATTTTTTGGTCATAACTTGCTAAGTTTTCAAGATATCGACTTGATTTCTATTTTGTTGAATAGAGAAACGTATTGGCTTTAATTAGAATTCTTTTTTTTGTGGATAGTGCGAAAAAAATTTTTTATCATTTTTTCAAAAAAAGCAAAGGGGGTAGTCCATGGTAATTTTTGGCCAAAAAAACTTATTTTTCACTATATTTTTTGGTCATAACTTGCTAAGTTTTCAAGATATCGACTTGATTTCTATTTTGTTGAATAGAGAAACGTATTGGCTTTAATTAGAATTCTTTTTTTTGTGGATAGTGCGAAAAAAATTTTTTATCATTTTTTCAAAAAAAGCAAAGGGGGTAGTCCATGGTAATTTTTGGCCAAAAAAACTTTTTTTCACTATATTTTTTGGTCATAACTTGCTAAGTTTTCAAGATATCGACTTGATTTCTATTTTGTTGAATAGAGAAACGTATTGGCTTTAATTAGAATTCTTTTTTTTGTGGATAGTGCGAAAAAAATTTTTTATCATTTTTTCAAAAAAAGCAAAGGGGGTAGTCCATGGTAATTTTTGGCCAAAAAAACTTTTTTTCACTATATTTTTTGGTCATAACTTGCTAAGTTTTCAAGATATCGACTTGATTTCTATTTTGTTGAATAGAGAAACGTATTGGCTTTAATTAGAATTCTTTTTTTTGTGGATAGTGCGAAAAAAATTTTTTATCATTTTTTCAAAAAAAGCAAAGGGGGTAGTCCATGGTAATTTTTGGCCAAAAAAACTTTTTTTCACTATATTTTTTGGTCATAACTTGCTAAGTTTTCAAGATATCGACTTGATTTCTATTTTGTTGAATAGAGAAACGTATTGGCTTTAATTAGAATTCTTTTTTTTGTGGATAGTGCGAAAAAAATTTTTTATCATTTTTTCAAAAAAAGCAAAGGGGGTAGTCCATGGTAATTTTTGGCCAAAAAAACTTTTTTTCACTATATTTTTTGGTCATAACTTGCTAAGTTTTCAAGATATCGACTTGATTTCTATTTTGTTGAATAGAGAAACGTATTGGCTTTAATTAGAATTCTTTTTTTTGTGGATAGTGCGAAAAAAATTTTTTATCATTTTTTCAAAAAAAGCAAAGGGGGTAGTCCATGGTAATTTTTGGCCAAAAAAACTTTTTTTTCACTATATTTTTTGGTCATAACTTGCTAAGTTTTCAAGATATCGACTTGATTTCTATTTTGTTGAATAGAGAAACGTATTGGCTTTAATTAGAATTCTTTTTTTTGTGGATAGTGCGAAAAAAATTTTTTATCATTTTTTCAAAAAAAGCAAAGGGGGTAGTCCATGGTAATTTTTGGCCAAAAAAACTTATTTTTCACTATATTTTTTGGTCATAACTTGCTAAGTTTTCAAGATATCGACTTGATTTCTATTTTGTTGAATAGAGAAACGTATTGGCTTTAATTAGAATTCTTTTTTTTGTGGATAGTGCGAAAAAAATTTTTTATCATTTTTTCAAAAAAAGCAAAGGGGGTAGTCCATGGTAATTTTTGGCCAAAAAAACTTATTTTTCACTATATTTTTTGGTCATAACTTGCTAAGTTTTCAAGATATCGACTTGATTTCTATTTTGTTGAATAGAGAAACGTATTGGCTTTAATTAGAATTCTTTTTTTTGTGGATAGTGCGAAAAAAATTTTTTATCATTTTTTCAAAAAAAGCAAAGGGGGTAGTCCATGGTAATTTTTGGCCAAAAAAACTTTTTTTCACTATATTTTTTGGTCATAACTTGCTAAGTTTTCAAGATATCGACTTGATTTCTATTTTGTTGAATAGAGAAACGTATTGGCTTTAATTAGAATTCTTTTTTTTGTGGATAGTGCGAAAAAAATTTTTTATCATTTTTTCAAAAAAAGCAAAGGGGGTAGTCCATGGTAATTTTTGGCCAAAAAAACTTTTTTTCACTATATTTTTTGGTCATAACTTGCTAAGTTTTCAAGATATCGACTTGATTTCTATTTTGTTGAATAGAGAAACGTATTGGCTTTAATTAGAATTCTTTTTTTTGTGGATAGTGCGAAAAAAATTTTTTATCATTTTTTCAAAAAAAGCAAAGGGGGTAGTCCATGGTAATTTTTGGCCAAAAAAACTTTTTTTCACTATATTTTTTGGTCATAACTTGCTAAGTTTTCAAGATATCGACTTGATTTCTATTTTGTTGAATAGAGAAACGTATTGGCTTTAATTAGAATTCTTTTTTTTGTGGATAGTGCGAAAAAAATTTTTTATCATTTTTTCAAAAAAAGCAAAGGGGGTAGTCCATGGTAATTTTTGGCCAAAAAAACTTTTTTTCACTATATTTTTTGGTCATAACTTGCTAAGTTTTCAAGATATCGACTTGATTTCTATTTTGTTGAATAGAGAAACGTATTGGCTTTAATTAGAATTCTTTTTTTTGTGGATAGTGCGAAAAAAATTTTTTATCATTTTTTCAAAAAAAGCAAAGGGGGTAGTCCATGGTAATTTTTGGCCAAAAAAACTTTTTTTCACTATATTTTTTGGTCATAACTTGCTAAGTTTTCAAGATATCGACTTGATTTCTATTTTGTTGAATAGAGAAACGTATTGGCTTTAATTAGAATTCTTTTTTTTGTGGATAGTGCGAAAAAAATTTTTATCATTTTTTCAAAAAAAGCAAAGGGGGTAGTCCATGGTAATTTTTGGCCAAAAAAACTTTTTTTCACTATATTTTTTGGTCATAACTTGCTAAGTTTTCAAGATATCGACTTGATTTCTATTTTGTTGAATAGAGAAACGTATTGGCTTTAATTAGAATTCTTTTTTTTGTGGATAGTGCGAAAAAAATTTTTTATCATTTTTTCAAAAAAAGCAAAGGGGGTAGTCCATGGTAATTTTTGGCCAAAAAAACTTTTTTTCACTATATTTTTTGGTCATAACTTGCTAAGTTTTCAAGATATCGACTTGATTTCTATTTTGTTGAATAGAGAAACGTATTGGCTTTAATTAGAATTCTTTTTTTTG